>KV417521.1:134596-168566 GCA_001630335.1 Athelia psychrophila | reverse complement strand
ATGCTGCTGCCTGTAATGCGGTACTAAAATCCCCTGTGTAGATATTTACATCTGCGCCGCGCTCGAGGAGAAGCTTGGTCATCTCGATGGAACCTGTGGATGCTGCTGCATGTAATGCGGTCCCAAAACACCCTCCCTGTATATTTACATCTGCGCCGTGCTCGAGGAGAAGTTTGGTCATCTCAATGGAACCATTGGATGCTGCTGCATGTAATGCGGTCCCAAAATGCCCTCTCTGTATATTTGCATCTGCGCCGTGCTCGAGGAGAAGTTTGGTAATCTCAATGGAACCTTGCCATGCTGCCGCCTGTAATGCGGTCCCAGACTCCCCTCCTTGGAGATTTACATCAGCGCCGTGCTCGAGGAGAAGGTTGGTCATCTCGATGGAACCTTGTTGTGCTGCGGCCTGTAATGCGGTCCCAATGACATGACTTCCCTGAAGATTTGGATCGGCGTCCTGATCAAGGAGAAGCTTGACCGTCTCAATGGAACCTAGCCATGCTGCTGCCTGTAATGCGGTGCTAGAATCCTCTGTGTAGAGATTTACATCTGCGCCGCGCTCGAGGAGAAGCATGGTCGTCTCGATGGAACTTTGCCATGCTGCTGCGTTCAATGCGGTCTCAAAACGCCCTCCCTGTATATTTATATCGGCGCCGCGCTCGAGGAGAAGCTTGGTCATCTCAATGGAACCTTTGGATGTTGCTGCATGTAATGCGGTCCCAAAATGCCCTCCCTGTATATTTACATCTGCGCCGTGCTTGAGGAGCATCGCCAGAATCTCCAAGCGACTCCTACTCGCTGCCGCATGCAATGCGGTCCCATAGGAACCTCCCATGAGATTGGCATCGGCGCCACACTCGAGAAGGCGCTGGACAACATGTTCCAGACCGAGCCAAGAAGCATAGTAAAGAGGTGATGCCACTTCTTTGGCTGGTTTGGCAAGCCCAACATCCACTTCAAGCCACGGATCGAGATTATCAATGTCATGCATTCGAGCCCAATTAACTAGGGCAGAATCGGAGCGCTGCGCGGGTATAAAGAGTTTCAGAAGCAGGCTCTGAAGAGCTGGACCAGTGGTGGTGCACGTCCAGCTTAAATGTGAGGACGTGTATCCCGCCGCATATAAATGAAGTGGAAAGGGCCCAGTCGTTGTAACAGGAGTTTGGATGGAATCAGGTTTGTTGAAAATCAGCAAATAAGCCACGCATGTTTGAGCGATGACGTAATGGGAGAGGCGCGCGCTCATCGAAAACTGTGCAGCCATCCCTGTCTTGATGCGGTCTGAAATAAGATACTCCTTGACGGAGAAGTGGGCAAGCTTCACAGTGCCTAAAGAGACGGCAGTCAGTTACATCCGATGTCATGGTATGTCAAAATACATACCATCCGTCTCGGTGACCAACCCAGAGCAGATAGTAAGGGCGATGGAGGGATTTGGGTATTTCAGGTCTGGGTCATAGCATGGGCCATCTGCCGCTTCAAAGTCCACCGACGGTACCTCGGCGATCTCCTCGAGCCGCAATTCGCGAGCAGAGAAGGCCAGCCAGTGAAGCATGTGCAGCAGCTCTTTGGGGCGAGGATTGCGAGTGAGAATTTGCTCGTACGTCTCTTCGAGGTCTTTGGGCAAGGTCTTGAGTTTCTCCTTGACCTCTCTCGTGTTCATGCAGGTCTGTAAACTGTCCATCTGCATTGCGACCCATCTGAACCTATTAGCGAATTCAGTTGTGGTCAACCAATATTGTATGATTCTCCTCACATTCCATCGGCGCCCCCTAGCAATGTGGTACTGATAAGGGCTCGTATCGGCTCTGTCCAGTGACTGTTGAGAGAGAGCCGCCCGTCCAAGTAGTTGCGGATGTCTCTATCCAACGCGGGGCCTCGTACAATTATAGTGTTAATGTTGCGGACGAGCTCGAGGCGGTTTGTGATGTTAGGCTCTTGCCGAGTCGTAGCCAGAAGGTGGCAATTTGCCGAGTTCCAGCTTGCCATTGTCTGGATCCATTGGAGCAACTCGGTTTTATCTTCGCACTCGTCCAGTGAATCTACTACGATGTAGACATCATCAAACGCCTCCATTACTTGTTGAAGAGTCCCTTCGAGATCTTGCACTGATGGTGTTTCGCGGCCTTTGCCGTGCGATCGATACATGGCTGCGACGGCCCCAGGGACTCCGTCACAGCGAGAACAGAGTTGAGAAAGAACTGATCGTAAAAAATTCTCGTAGAGACGCAGACCCTTGTTCGCGTTTCTACTATCGAAGAAGAAGTAGGCCCAGCCAGCTAGTGGTCGAGTCGCGCACAAGCGTTTGACTTCTCCGATAATAGACGAGCTAGATCTATGGATCAGGTACAGTTCTTGAGCACGACTAGAATAATTGAACCGCACCATAGAACTGTCTTTCCGCAGCCAGCTGACAGCAACATAGTCAGTTTCAGATGGTTATTAGTGGAGATTGGGACTCACGAGCACCGTATATGCACAAAACAATGTTGGGGTTTTCCTTCCACTCCGCGAACTGTGCGCCATCAAGAAACCAGGTACCAGTTCCCGCTTGTCGTCTGCGCAGTGCTGCGTTCAAGTTTTGGGATACATCGGGTGCCGATAGCCAGCCGTGAACACCGTTATCTGGAGCAACGTAGTTAGACGGGCATCGAAGATGGTACAGCCAACATACCCAGCTTCTCGTCTTGTACGACCTTCAAGCGCTCTTCGATTGACTCCAGCACAGCATTGTTGATGGCAATATAATCTCTACCGACGTTCACCACGTTGGCATTTCCTGTAGTACCTATGGTAATGAATGTCGGTCCTTGGCCGTCAGCCATAGTGTAGTGGGAGGTAGTGGGGAAGCAAGGATGCGATTGCTGTGAGCTACAGCTTAAAAAGGCTATAGACACATAGCTACCGCATATGTGCATCTGTCGGTGGAAAACACAGGCTCAGCATGTCACATAAGTAGTAGCTTCAAGGATGAAGTAGCTACTCAAGAACAGGGTAGACGGCGCGGTGACCGAGATAGTGAGTTGGATATATTAATGGACGATAGAGATGCTATAGTAGTGACGTTGAGTGCGGTGAAATTCTTGTGAAATATTGTGGGAAGGGCGCTTTCTGGTTAAGTTGAGGTCAAACTTCGCGCGAGCTGCTCGAATATCATTGTTTGTTATTTTCAGTAGAATCTGCATAGCAAACCGAGCTCTGCACTAATGCTGAACGGCGATGTTAGTATTTGGATCGCGCCAACATGGCTAGCAAACTTACCTATGTTTCCTCTGTGGCTATCCATACCGCGGCCTCCATTGTCCCCCAACTTTGACATCTTTTGGTTCCATCTTCCGAACGAGCACCAGTATACCAAGGCTGGAATGAGACTTCAGTAGTCCGAGATGGCTAACGGACGCACTGTATTGATTGCCTGCTGCTTCAACAACAAGCAGCTAACGACCGCTGGAGATGAATCAGGCTGCATCTAGTGAATGATAATTTGAGAGTATAGTGGGTTGGAGGTGCGGATGGCAAAGGTTCGGGTCCGGGGTCGTCCTAACAAATTATGACGGAATATTTGTAAAGGGACAGAGGGAAGGGGATAGTCATGGATAAGTGTGAGAGCGCAGAGCAGCTCAAATTCTGGCCTAAGATGCCCCGCTGTATAGCGACGAACGATCCATCTGTTTGATATCATCCCGGTCGCAGCCAAGCCTGACGTGTCACAAGCAGAGTAGGGAGTGGAGGTCGAGATCGAGGTCGATATCTGATGGGTCTGTTTTTGCGCTAACAAGAGGTTCAGGGATGGTTTCCGGGGGGATGAGGGCAATGAAAGGAGCAGAAAAGCATCCCTGTACGCCCGTGGGGATCGACCCGAACTCGACGGGTTTCGACTGATAATTGACATGGTCCCGTTCTAGGATCATGGTGATAAGCTAATGATCATCCGGGATGGAAGCAACGGAAAAGAGTGCAAGGGGAGGGAAGGGGACAAGGGGAAGGGAAGGGAGCGCTCAAAGTATGAAATTGGAGCAGTTCGGATTCGAATATAATGCCAGCTTAGTCAGGGACCTTCCACATGGAAGAAATTGTGAATCCAGCCGCGTTCCGTTGTTGCAAGTTAGCAGAGCTCGAGCTAAGTAATTGAACCAGGCCACTGTTGAGGTTCCTTACAAGTCAGACAGTTTACATAGACGCCCATCTTCCTAGCCGAGAGGGTCGGGCCGTATGCCAAACACCAATTTGTCTACGTATATAGGGCAAACGTTGGCTGATATATGATTGTATTTCCCTTCATATACATAGCGTCCCGCTTAATCGCACGCCTGCTCGTAGAATCTGATGTATTCAAGATGTACTTGTTATTTGTATGATCAGAAGGCCCCTGTCCATATCCACGTGGCCCCGGACCGCTTGCCAGTGCATCAGCAGCGTCTGAGTGTGACTTCGTGCACGTTCGACAACTTTGACCTTCTTAACCTGTTTTTTCTTTGCTGCTGCATGCTTCCTTGGTCTATATAACTTGACCATGGACTCAGTGGCAGTATCACCACCTCTAGAGGTGCCCGAGACTTATGGCAACCACCCTTTGGTATCCCTAGTATCGGCATGTTTCTGGGTCATCAGTATGTTGACTACCTTTTGATTTATGGGATATGTGCTCATCAGTCGACAGTTTACGCTTTGTCTTGGGTTAAATGGGTCGTTGCTTTCGTCACCATTACCATCCCTACACTCATCCTCTCTATCCTGTCGTATTCCATGACGTTGACGGTGCGCTCGCTTCACAAAGCTTGTAACTTAGCTGATGTCTTGTGCAGCTGAATTTTTGGTCATTCGCGATCATGTTCGTAGCATCCGGAGTTGCTTTGAACTATTGGATACGCTTTCGATACCTTAACAATTACTCGCAGTTGAAGGAACCGCCGTTACACAAGCCCGATGCCAATGAGTTACATCCAGACATCAACAGCCCCGATCCTGCACCTGTTTTCCACAATTACCTGGACGACTTCCTCCAGGCCGTTCGTGTGTTTGGCTTTTTAGAGAAACCTGTGCGTCGCATGACTAATCGAACCTGATTGCACCTATTGACTGTCAATTAGGTATTTCATGAGCTGGCTCGGCACTTGCAAACACGGAGGTTGATCGCGGGAGACAGCCTCTCGCTTGATCAAGACCGAAGTTTTTATTGTGTGGTGGACGGCATGGTCCAGGTCTTTGCGCAAACTGGGCAGCAGGCAGTACCCGATCAAAGAGGCTCGTGGGACGAAGACGATATGAACGGATACCAGCTGCTAAATGAGGTCGGAAGTGGAGGGACTCTCTCAAGTCTGTTTACTATTCTGAGTCTCTTCACTGAGGATGTCCCGATGAGTTGGCAGGACGGTGAACCAGAGGCCGCTCAATCTCAGGAGCCACCAGATATCTTGACCGCTGAAGCGCCCATACGCAATCGTATGAAGAGAGCGGACTCCGATGTTTCTCAGCTTGATCTTGTACCAGAGTCACCTGGATATTCTCCCAGACGTAATGCATCTGCTTCTTCTGCCACTTCTACCGTTCAAGGGCCGCATTTTGCAACGCCCACCGCCTCACGGGCTCCATCACCGCAGACTCATGGGTCGACCTTCTCCCAAAGGAATGCTCAAGCTTCTACTGAGCTTCACCATGGCGTCGTCGCCAGAGCCACCGAAGATACCACGCTTGCCGTTATCCCCGCAGAAGCGTTTCGCAGGCTGACGAAGAAGTTTCCTAAAGCCACGGGCCACATTGTTCAAGGTTTGGAATTCAATTTGTACTCATGTCGCTTTAGTTTACCGAATGATTTGCAGTGATTCTTACGAGGTTCTCGCGTGTTACATTCAATGCTGCTCACAAGTACCTCGGGCTCACCACCGAAGTACTCCGTACCGAAAAGGCCATCAACGATATTGCCTGTCATCCCTTGCCAGCATCGTTCTACGAAGGGGGCGGTCTTCAGTACCTCCGACAGCGGTTTGATGGGAAGGCCAACCAAGATGTATCGTCCGACAAAGACTACTTCAGTTATATGTCACCCACCATGGAGCCTTCTAAAAGCCCGCAGGGTCCCATTCTTCCGAAGGCAAACCAAACCGACAGCCCTTTACAGCTCAAGACCCCATTCAGAACCCCCACGTCTCGTCATGAGGTGCAGGCGGGAGACCTTCACAGCTCTGCTACGCATAGCGATGTCTACCGGCCACTCACACGTACATTCAGCGTCTTGAACACCCCGCTTATATCTCGCAAGACTGTATCGAAGGATGGGATCTTGGGCGGCAATGCTGCACCACTCTCCAAAGATGAGTTTGATCTCCGTGACGAGGTCATGTCTTGCATTGCAAAGTCGATAGGCTTGCTTCAGCCACCTCCCAGTGCGGCCGAATCTGTGGAAACCTCTCCCACTTTCTCTGCCACAGAAGGCCCCGGCGGCCGTCCACAAAGCAACTCTTATTCCTCGTTCGGATCGCTCTCCTTACTCTCCTTGAACGACGATGCCTCCAGTATGACGGGAGGCTCGGCGTCTGTGAAAAATGGGGGCTACATGAGTGGTTTGGATAATGAAGTCGAGATTCTATTCTTTGCTGCCGGTTCTACTCTCGCAAAGGCTGGGGAAAGCCACACAGGTTAGTGCATCTGATGTTGCTCGGCTGGACTGCAGCTGACTGGATTATATAGGTTTATTCTATGTGATCGAAGGCTTCTTGGACATCTTGCTGCCCCAGGAAACCAAGAGCCGCCCAAATATGTCCTCCACTCAGACGCAGGCAAAAAGCGGCTTGAACCAGGAAACGGTTTACGAAAAGGATTCTGGCTCTGCTCATGAACATCTTCCCGGTTCAGACAAGAGCCATAAGTTGCTTTTCACGGTCAAACCTGGTGGGATCGCTGGTTATCTAGGTCAGTCAGAAATATCAAGCCCGAGCAAACGCCTAATGCATTTTATATTTAGCGTCGCTCTGCAGCACTGCATCCTATGTGGACATCAAAGCAAAAACCGATACATATGTGGGATTCCTACCTTCACATGCATTAGAGCGACTGCTCGAGAAACGCCCAATCGTTCTTCTCACCCTGGCCAAGCGACTTATTTCACTGCTGTCTCCTCTCGGTGAGTATTGATACAACCTCTGTAATTATGTTAGCTAATGTTGCATTGCAGTCCTTCAAATAGATGCATCTTTGGATTGGATGCAAGTCAATGCAGGACAAGTCCTCTGGCGTCCCGGTGATGTCAGCGACAGCTTCTATATCGTTATCAACGGTCGACTGCGCGCTATCACAGAGAAAGAATCTGGCGGTGTCCAGGTTGCAGGAGAATATGGTCAAGGGGACACCGTCGGAGAATTGGATGTCATTACTAGCTCACCACGCAGGACAACTGTACACGCTATACGTGACACCGAGTTGATCAGAATGCCACAGACATTGTTCAATGCTATCTCGGCAAGGTACGTTCATTTGCCTCCTGCAAGGGAGGCCTTCCTGACTCGCTTGACTTTAGAAATCCTCAAACGACTGCGCAGTAAGTTTCACCATGGTGCAGCAACTCAACATATAACTGATCCTACCGCAAGGCTTTTGCGTATGATTGCCTCTCGTGTCAGGGATGAGGTAGATTCCTCTTCCAGCGCTCAGGCAACCAATGGCACATCGGAGCTGGGACGCAACAACATGAATCTGAAGACTGTGGCAATCCTCCCTGTATCCCGCCACGTTCCTGTCGATGCCTTCGCCCGCAAACTACAAACCGCTTTGGAAGGTATCGGCGCTTCGACATCCTATCTCAATCAAGCGTCTGTGTCCGCTCACCTAGGACATCATGCATTTTCGAGAATGGGAAAATTGAAGGCTGCGGGATGGCTAGCAGATCAAGAGCAACGATACCGCATCGTGCTTTATGTGGCTGACTCGCCGGTTAACAGCCCATGGACCCAAACATGCATCAGACAGGTGCGTGCCTATCGAATTAACCGAGCGGTGAAAATGAACGTGTTATTAGGCGGATTGCGTGATGGTTGTCGGGATGGGAGATGACCCTGGCACTGGTGAATATGAGCGACTACTTCTCTCCATGAAGACCACCGCTCGCAAGGAACTCGTACTGTTACATCCAACTCGTTCCGTGCTACCAGGATCGACTCGTGAATGGTTGAAGGTGAATCAATCATCAAAATGTCCAACTGCTTTTGACGTTATTTGTAGACCAGAAATTGGGTCCATCAGCACATACACGTAGAGCTGCGGGTAAGCAACCTATTATACCCCTTTGTATATAATTAACGCGAGTTATGATTGTAGGGTTTAGTCCTCCCATTACCGAAAGCTCCAATCTCGGCAGAAGACCCAGGCGCTGTGAAGGCTCTCAAAAACTTCAAAGACAAAGTGCAAAGTGGTATTCAGAAATATCGAGGAGGCGCAGCTGATCCTGGGCCTCAACGTCAACCCAACTCTAATGACTTCTCGCGACTTGCAAGGAGGATATGTGGATGTTCCATCGGCGTCGTGCTTGGAGGTGGTGGGGCTCGTGGAATCTCGCATCTTGTTCGTGGAATCATTTGCAAGCTCTTCATATATGCTGACCTACCATTAGGGTGTTCTGCGTGCATTAGAAGAATACGGGATACCAATTGACCTTATAGCCGGTGAGTAGCCCGCGACGGTGGTTACGCTTGATGCTGATGTAGTGGAAATGCATTCAAAGGCACTAGTATTGGGGCATATGTTGGAGGTCTCTATGCTCGGGAAGGTGATATAATATTCAGCGTAGGGCGGGCAAAACAATTCAGCGCAAGGATGGGTAATATCTGGAGGATCCTCTCTGACGTGACATATCCTATCGTTGCGTATACAACTGTAAGTGATTTACCACTGTCATATTTTCTGCTCCCCTCACGCGAATGAAGGGCCACGAATTCAACAGGTCTATTTACAAGGTGTGTGCATTTTAAACAACCCAATTATTGGATTCTAACACGTTTTAAGTCGTTCTATGATCTTCATATTGAAGACATGTGGCTGCCATATTTCTGTAACTCCACCAATATCAACACTTCACGCATGGAAATCCACAAAACCGGATACGCGTGGAGATTCATCCGTAAGCTGAAGATGCTTTCCCACACGCATCCCCTTACCTGACGAGCTTCAAGGCGCATCAATGACATTGATCGGCCTGTTACCACCGCTGTGCGACAACGGAAATATGTTGGTAGACGGTGGCTACGGTAAGTGGCACTGCGTTGGTATCACTGCGTCAGCTAAATTTGGATCTAGTTGATAATTTGCCGGTATGGGAAGGTTAAGCAATGGTATGGCGTCAGGCTGACTCTGAAAATAGGTTGCTGCGATGTTTTTGATGGGCGCCAGTGCTGTTTTTGCATCTGACGTGGGATCGGTAAGTGTGCTCCATTATATTCACAGCCCAGATCTAAAAGCTACCACCAGATCGACGACAATTCTCCCCGTAATTTTGGGGACTCAGTATCTGGATGGTGGCTGCTGTTGAACCGATTTAATCCGTTTTCTGGTGCCAATGGTGCTCCTGCCATCACAGAAATCCAGAGTCGACTTGCTTAGTACGAGAGTCCGTGTTCGTCATAGGGATTGTTGCTAACATAAGGTCTGTAGTGTCTCGAGCATAAAGACATTGGAGGACGCCAAAGCTGCTCCAGGGTGTCTCTACATGCAGATGCCTGTTCAAGAGGTATGTTGTAGAGATTGATACTTGGGGTGTGTACTGATGTTTGCTTGTTTAGTATGGAACAATGCAATTTGGTAAATTCGAGGAGATTCAGAAGAAAGGATATGAAGCCGCCATGGAGATTCTTGAGAAGTTGGATGAGGGTGGGAAATTGCCTTCATCGTCTATCAATGGCAAGGAAAGCTCCGCCAAGGGGCAGCGGAAAGGTCGCAGTGCTCGCAGGAATTCTGTGTAAGCCTTGAACATCCATGTACATCAAGTATATTGCCTCGTCTATCTTATGGGGCATAATCTACGTCATTTACCCCTCACCCAGTTTCCAATTGGTTAAATTAATGCAGCAGATGTGAGTACAAGTGCGTGTTATGCAATTGCTAAAGCGAAGGTATAAAAAATGCAATAAAGGATACATGTTACTGGAGTATTGAATGGCAAGTGAAGTATGTCTACAAACATGAAAAAATGGAAAAACGATACAAGTGCATGCATAAGTAAATAATGTAAAATAAGGAGATATCAATAATCATGCATCGACAGATTTACTTGGCGATTTATCGACTTTGAGAGCCTCGTAGACCCTGATGGTGCGAACGAATGTGAGGCCTTCGCGCTGACTGCTGGGAGTGGGGGGTGTGGCACTGCCCAACGCCGCAGATGCACTTCGACGCCGGCGCTCGCCGCTCGGCACGGATAGCGATTTCTCAATTGCGGAGCCGCTGGATGGGCGAGCAGTGGTTGGCGACTGGGTTCGAGCATTTTTCGGAATGGGCGAGTCCAAAGCAGGTATTTCCTCAGACCAGCGGAATCTCTTGCGACGGAAACTATCACGCATGTCAGCTTTAGAACAGAAATCATTATAAGAGAAGACTTTACCATTCATAGTCCCAGATCAGGTCATCAAGCTCTTCTCGGGACATGCACGGCCTATCGTGTTCGTCCCTGATTGTCTCGACGTAGTCCATTAATGCAGCCCTGCATCCAAGCAGCACGTGCATGTGTTTGCAAGCGTGCATTTCCACTTCCGCCGCGTCCATAGGGATGAACATTGTTGGCCACAGTACAAGCCCAGTCGACTGCTTGTCGTCCGTTGGTGTGATAGTGATCCCAAGGCGATTTGCAGCTTTCGCATTGATTGATAAACCTTGGCTGGTCGGCTTCGGCTTTGGGGGATGGATCAGTGACAGCATAGAGGAGCCCGAACTCGAACCAGAGCTCATAGAGCTCATGCTATCCCAGCTGTCTCTGTGATTGGACTCTGGGCTCAAAGGGCGCGGCGATTTGCCACCATCGGATTCGAGTACGTCAGACGCAATTGTCTCTGAGCTCGATGGTCGACTCTTCTGCCCGCCCGGGGATTTCGGAGACTTCTTTCCCTTCCACATCATGTTCAGACGGCTAGGTGACTTTGCTCCTCGGTCGATCTGGTCACCCGCACTGAGACCGAGGAGCTCAGCTGCCTTGGAACTAATGACGTCGGTGTTGGCATTTGGGCTGATGGGGGTCGCGACATCGCCCGGAGATGCACCATCCAAGTATAGCGACTGTACGGTATTCCTATGCACGGGTTCAGCCGGTTTGGGCGAGGTTGCCCCGCGAGACGGGGTCAGGAAATGCTGCGGGAGAGTCGGCGGCGCGAGCGCGAGGTTCATATTCTTCAGCCGGTTTGTGTTATCCTGCCCGAAGATGTGCGTGAGCGTCACGTCGATGATGTCGATGGGATTCGTGTCAATATTGTAATGCTGGGAGAGCATGTTCTCGAAGATGATCTCAAGCCCCTTGGCATTCTCGGCGCGCTCCCGCCACCCGGGCGACGTGGACGAGCTGGATGATCGCACTGACGCATCATCGTCGACCAGAGATGGTGTGTCGAGAGAGCTGCGTCCGCCCTCCGCCGTGTCCGAGTCTGATAACTCTGCCTTGTGCTCAAAAGCAGAATCCTGATAACCTCCGTGTATAGTCGAGGTCTCAGAACCGGCTGCGGACTCGGCATAGGAAGCCCTGGAGTATTCTGAGGGGATGGAGGAGGCGCGTGGACGTGTGCGATTTGCCGGTTTAGCGCACGGAGAAAGGGTGTATGAGTTCGAGGTCAGATCAGATGATGCCCTTTGGTGTCCTAATTGGACATCCTGATGATAACCGCGGAGCGTGGAAGTCTCAGAATCCGATATCAACTCAGCATGGGAAACCACAGAATATTCCGCAGGGATAGAGGAGGCGCGGGCGCGTCCGCGGCGTGGTTGTTGGAAAGTGGAATCCGAAGATATTGATACAGACGGAGAAGCAGCTTGAAAAGTGGAAATGGACGACATGGACGACAGAGACCGATGCGGGGAGGGTGGAGGAGGCGGGAGGATCGGTGTAGATGTTTGAGCATAGGGAAACATGAGCTGGTCGTCGATGAGCTCCAGTCGCCCGCCCGGAGTAAGGACACGCTGGACTTCTGATATCACAAACGACCAGCAGTCTTGAGGGATCGTAAGCGAGAGGTTGGCCATGCGCACAAGCTGGAACGTGTTCTCCGCAAATGGGAGAGGATATTTGAGGCTGGCCTGCAAGTTAGCAATTATAGGAGGGGAACACAGGCATTAGACTTACTAATTCCCTTGTCGCCAGGTAACATTATCCAGGGGCCCGTCATCTGACTCCCATGTATTACTAGCAAGATCCACCAGGTCAAACCCGGTTACCCTGGTCCCGTACTGCCGCCATTCAGCCGCAGCCTCTGCCGCCCAGAGCCCCTGGCCACATCCAAGATCGAGCACAGTAGTTGGCGGGTTGGAGCCGTAGTCATGGAAAGTAGGAGACCCGTTGGTATTGACTCGCCGCAAAAGTTCGTTTGTGTAGCGGTCGCTGTGATCGAGATTAGCCAGCCTCCAGAGTTTCGAAATCCGTGAAACTCACTTTTCCAAGAGCATTTTATCGTAAGACTGCATGTACGGTGCCTCGCCAGGGTAAGGATGGTGCTTCATGCCCTCCTTTGTCAGGAAATAGTTCCTAGGCTGAAAGCCATCTATGGGGTCATCGGGCTCCACTCCCGACTCTGGGATCAAGGAGACTCGTTTCCTTCTGGACACCCTCAAAGAAGCTACTGAAGCGTCGTCGGGGCCTCCGCCCTGTAGGAAATTGGAGATGGACCGCTTTGCGCGCAGGCTGCTGTTTCCGGTGGAAGGGCGCCTGGATGTGCTCGCTTCTGCTTCGTCTTCGGGAATGAAGGCCGACGAACGGCTGTACGTCGAACTTATGGACCCTCCCGTTCGAGGTCTCCGCAGGCGCGATGGCATTCTGTCCATCAAGCCCATGCTGTCCTGGGTATCTGGGTTGCTGACTGTGCCCTCGAGGTTGTCTGTAGATTGGGCCGAGCGCAATTGGTAAGAGTGAGGGGCCGGGATTATGCTGTTTCTGCGCAATGAGGGAAACCCTTCATTGCGAGAGAGAGAGAGAAGGTATATCGCTGTGCAAATTGCCATGACGGATTTAGGCGGCTGGTGTGCACTGTCCCTTCCGGTGATGTAAAGCGGAGCAGCGGAAGCGGAGACAAAAAACCACTAAGAATGAAATGGCGAGAGCAAGAGCAGGAAAAGAGGATTAGGATTAGAGGGGAGGATGGTATATGTAACAGAGTCTGTAACAGTCAATCTCATTCACGATGATATCGGGGGCCGCGGAAACAAGAACCTGGTGTCCGGCAATCCAGGAGAAAGCACAGCAAAATCACGGCCACTTTCTGATCGCGTCTCTGATCGTTTCGCTTCACCTGGAGCCAGCCACATAAATCATGAAATCACATCTCTTTGATTCTGAGCGCTACGTTACATGCACTGTGATAATCACTTGTTCTAGTTTCTCAATCCTCGTCTTTGCGAGGTGGTGGTCCGCAGGGCTGCAACATCCGCTGCATGCAGAATAAGCGAGCAACCCGATTGGGGACAAGGCAAGTACACGGACCTCGGTCATCTCAAACTTGGTACGTCCAATAGATTCTCCGTCGGCGATGGCCAGGTACGAGGTCAATGTGGGGTGTCCGACAATGGAAGCGAGGGTGTCACGGTGCTGGTGCGTGAGCCAATCACTGTAAATGCAGTTAGCCTTAGCTCTTGCGTGCACATGCCAATCTTACTATTTCGTCAAGTCCGCATGTCCTGATTTATGACATGTCATTTGTTAAGAGAGTCCCATGTCTGTAAATAGGGAACAACGCACCTGTGCCTGTGTAACGGGCATGCACTGCGCAAACGAGGTTGTCAGTCAGTAGGCAGGAAAGGGGCAGCTATTCTGCTCACAGTGCTCTAATTGTGTGTTGGCGGTGTACCTCAGTTCCGAAGACTATGGAATGGCTAATCAATAACAACCTATTCGACGCGTACATGGACGTACCATGTTGAGAGACGTATGTAGCAATGAAAAGTGAGCGCCTATTTTCCGCTCTGCACCGATCACTTCACCTCGACCATGAGCGCAGACGCAAACCGCATAAGAGCACGGCTAGACACTCTGGGAGACTCTCTTGATGATCTCGAAGCTATTATTGAACCCTTGCTGGCTCAGACTCTTCCAGAAACTGTTGTAGGCCTGGAGACGATCCAGCAAGCAAAGCTGCAGGTCGTCCTGCCATATCTCGTGTATGATCTCATATTCAGTGCGTCTTACACCCGGCCGGTTCGCTTTGAGCTACAATTTATCCAATTTATGATCCAGTATATCTCAAATCAAAGGGCATTGACCCGAAAACACACCCTGTCGTGTCTGAACTAGTGCGCAAAGTGTTTTGCTCCACGTCCCCACACCTCATCATCTCATTTTACAGGATCGGGTCCGCCAATACTTCAACAAAATAAAATCCGCGGAAGACGTAGACAAGAAGCGTGCGTCTCTACTCCCGCGTATATGCTTTCGCAGCTCATCCGTCCCTCTTGCAGCTACCGTGTCCATCGACAAAGACGCTGCAAACCGCTTCATCAAGCACGCCATAGCACAGTCGAAATACGGCCGCCCGCCGGGGGACGATGCCACCCCTACGCCTGCGGCCGCACGCGTGCCTGTGAAAATGACGAGTAAGATGGAGGCGAGAGCTCAGTACGAGAAGGAGCTGAAGGAGCTGGGAAGCGATGACGAAGATGAGGGTGAGGGGTTGGAAGTGTTTGACGAGGAGGAGGCTGAGGAGGATCTACAGCCAAGCAAGGGGAAAGGCAAGCAAAGAGCTGTGGATGCGGGCGAGGAGAATGCTACCGGAACAAAAAGACGAAGACCGGCCATGGATCCGTTTGCTGGCAAGTTATGATTCCCTCTGCGCTAATCACGGTGCTGACATGTGGCATAGGTTATGGGGAAGACGATGCCAAAAAAGCCAAGATATCAATGTCAGCCGCTACCCTGGTCGAGGGCTCCCAAAGCGCGGACGCGAAGGAAGCAAATACACCGACTTCTAATTCAATGGCTAAGAAGGCGGCCAAACTTGCAAATAAGAAGAAGAAGAAACTCCCCTTGACCGGATAAGTTTTCGGCGATATCCGATGGGCCACCATGGTGTATTTATCCCTTGTATGCGTTGCAGATTAACAGAGTACAGGCAGAGTATGAAATATGAGTACATCGTCAGAACGTCTAATGTTAACAATCAAGACATAAAGTACAACACAATAAGTACAGGTCCGAAGTATAAGACCGAAGAGAGGAAAGTATAATACAAGTGAGTCTTACATGATCGTACACTGGTCGCGGTCAGAACCCATATCAAGTCTAGCTGCAGGAGACGACATCCCAGAAGACCGCCTGCCACTCGGCGCCCACCACCGCCCCCTCCCAGATGTTGCAAACCCCGCGTCTTCAAAATCACTTGCGCTCCCGTTCGTGATGTTCACCACGCGGCGTGTCTTCCGCCGTTTATCCCTCGCAGCCTGCACCGCATCGACAGTCTGCCATGAGTAGAATGACTTGAGCACGACCCGCGCTGGATCACACTCGTCGCGCCCCACTTTCAGGTCATCGTTGGCATCCCGTGCATCGACGTAGCCGAGCTTCCGCGCCTCGTAAGAGCGCCAGCCGAGCCTCGGGCGCGTGGAGGGGGCCAGCTCCTTGACAAGGGTTTCTCCCACCATACGGCAGTCAATGGTCACCAACACCGGGTCCACCACTGTGCGCTTCCGCGAGAGACGTATAAACTCGCGCAGGACGTTGCCTGAGATGCGGGTATTGTCCGCTTCGAGCACGGTCAACCGCGGGCAGCGCTTGATGAGCGCTAGGAATGCCTCGTCGGTGACGTTTGCAGCGTACGACATTGTTAGATGTTCGAGCGCGTAGCCAGTCTGTGGTGGCTCTGGCGCTGCGGTGCGGCCACGGGGTGTCCCATCGCGAGCAGCAGCGGCACTAGGAGTGAGAGTGGCCATAACTGTATCTGACATGTCCGCCGCGTCCTCCAAGTCCAGCTTGCGAATGTGCGGTGTGGTGTCCAAGAGGCGTACGAGTCCTTCCTCGTGGAGCTCTGTGCCTATGCCGGCCAGCTCTAGGATCTCTAAGCGCGGCATCGTGTGCGCCAAATTGGAGCACGCGTTGTCGGTCAATAGATGGCACGACGACAGGTTCAAATGTCGGAGTTTGGTCACGCGTCTGCGGTACCGCGTCGAATCGACGGGGTCTCGGCCGGCCTGGCGAGACGTCAAGGTCACTGTTTCCCCGTACACGTCCTCGTCAAGGGTGCATGATACGAATGCCTCCAACGCAGAGTTATGGAGGTCATACACGTAGCTGAGATCCAAGACCTCCAAAAAAGGTGCGCTTTTCCCGAGAGCGAGTAGTGTCCTGTCATTGATGCGCTTGAGTCCCGACACCCTCAGTTCCTTCAGCAGCAGATGATCCCCATGCACTGCCCCACTGGTTATCAACGTCCGGATGCCCCACCCATCTACGTTGGCGCATCGGCTGATATCCAGGGAGGTAAGAAGCGGGCAGGTCTCCCCAATGACATCGCAGGTCATGTTGGTGACCGCGGTGAGTCCCTTCAAGCAGATGGTTTGCAGAGAAGGAGAGCAGAGCAATAGGTCGTGCAGGGATCGCGTTGTCAGCGCTGCACATCCCTGAAAGTTGATCTTTGTGAGCTGGGTGTGGGGGGAGAAGATAGGGGCGCTGTCGGTGCAGAAATCTTGGACCATGTCTGTCAGTGTGGATGGCAGCAGTGACGCATGCCCTGACAGATCCAGCGACTGCACAAATGGACCGGCGGACTTGGAGAGGCGACCGAGAAGGGATGCGGGCAGTTTCGGGAAGGGACGCAGATCCACATTTTGCCATAGCTGGCCGTCGAGGACGAGAGCCTCCCAAGCTTTCGACACCTATTCCAGACGTAAGACGAATGTGTCTTCAACGGTGACTATAGCGACTCACCCTGCTGAATTTGACAAGCTCCCGTAAACCTTTCTCCTTTCCAACGTACTTGCACTTGTTAGAAGACGCCCGGGTGACAGACCAGTCTGTGGTGAGCACCATCCGTGCATGTTCTTCCTCATGCAGAGCTACCAGCGAGGACAGCACGCTCAGACGCAATTCCCGTGGCAGTGATTCATCAAAAAACTTGCGAGGAGGGATGATGATAGGTTTCAAGACGCTCGTGAGGGCCACAGGGATGATGTCAAGGGCAGATAATGGATAAGGCGAGGAATAGGACCGGCCCTTGCCCTTGAAATCTTTCCCATTATACACTGGTAGCTTGTCGCGGAGCTGGGCGTCCCAGTCGAGGTATGGCAGGGGTGGTTCATCTTTGCTTTGAATGCTACGCCAGGGCATCAAGCAGCTGCCCTGTCCGACACTAAGTGCATCCTCGGTAAGATTGCCGCGTGGCGTAGCAGTACCGGGAGTCGAAGGAGACGTCCCGGCTTTGCTCCTTTGCAGGATTCTCCGAGCTAGATTTCCCGTTGTCTTGGAAGTAGCTCTGAGTGGAGCGAGGGCCCGCATCGAGCGGGTGGACAGGTTGGAGAATGAGCGCCGTCGAGAGGGCATGCGCCTGATCATGGCTGGGCTCTGCGAGGGCCCAGCAGCTCTCGCGGCCATATTTGCATTGAGGGTGGATTCCGTTGCAGAGCCTGAGCTGGACCCGTACGAAGATGGACCTGCGGCGGGCGACGGCCATGCAGCTTTATCGTACCCTAACTCGGTCGGCGTGAACTGCAGCGGGGGGAGCATAGGCGCAAGCTCTCTTGCTTTGCCCTTGCCCGATGCTGAGCCACTAACTGCATTCGAGGCGGTTTCGTATGACCCAGGAATGACGGGATCGTCGTACCCAGGTATCATCAATCTCTGGTAGATATCATCGAGGGGAGTCGGTATCGCATGGAGGTCGAAGGAACTCGATGCGAGCGGGGACGATGAGGAGTAGGCCATACTCTCCATAGAGAAGTATGCGGAACTCGACGACCCAACGTCGAATGTATCGTGCGGTGACTGGGTTGTGTGTGTACGAATGAGCACCGGCTGTGAGGGACCCTTCCCCTTGTCTGCCTCGTTGCCTAGCTGCTCTGCCATCTCTTGGAGCGTGGCCTGATCTGGTAGGTATGTTAACAGGTTCGGAGTCGACAGGGAGAAGTGTGAGATGCTGGGATTGAAGCGACTAGATGTGGAGCGGGAAGCAGATCGCTCTTCAGGCGGGGCCGCGCCCACGAGGCCTTCATAAGAGTCGAACTGAAAGAGGGGCTCCTCGTTATCGGTTTCACGCGAATGGCTCATGGCGAGAGCGTGCCCTTCAAGACGACTGCTCGGGCAAGTACTGGATATAAGCTGTATGGCAGCAAGAACGATACAAAGCAGATATAGACAGGGTAGCGGTACAACGAAGTGAGAAAAGAGAGCAGTCTGAATTAGGGGACGTCGCAACACCGGGCGACGTTCAGTAGCAAATCACATCAAGGAGCATCAGGGTACTTAAGGGCAACGTTTGGCGCTCGTGGCGATTAGATGACTGATCGGCTATGATAGGGGACTTGCTTGATTAGATCCGCTTCACCTCAAGTAGCACACTCGAACATCTCCTTAACATCTCCTACACAATCTAATCTATTGTAAATCGCACAAAAATACGCCAAGTAGATTAACGTTGCATATCAGTAATCGGATCTAGGACTAGAACTTATGGCGCAATGGCGGTGGCGGCGGTGGCGCCGCTTTCTTTTCATCGGGCTCTCAGTGGTTAAATTAAACAGGCGGCGATACCTCATCGGAAAGGTCACAAAAACTCCCCGAAAGTGGTGAGAAGGAGCCACAGAATTGACCGATCCGGCATTTCAACTGGTGAGGTCAGCGCTGAGCGCTGAGCGCCCATGATATTGACAATTGTCAAACAATTGTAGTGTTTCGCATCTGGAGAACTGTAGCCGGTCTTGGTAGGATGCATGGACCTACGTTGACGAATAATTACTGCGAATGAGTTGATATGATCTGCTCTGTCTTTGGTTCTCCGTCGCTGCCGCCGTTAACGTTCCCAATGCCAAATTTCCGTGTCCGTGTTCGAAATCACGCATCAAACCCCTGAGATTCTACGGCGGCAGTGGTGAGATTTGAGAGGTGCATTCTAATTTCTGCGGCTGTTATTTGCTCATTGCATACCGTACTTAGCCGTACTTGATGCCAATCAGGGAATAATATAGCATATGCAAATGCCCATCAAACATTAAGCACCTGGAAGCCACTTTCCGATAGGTAGCTCTGCATTCCAGCCCTTCTGCGATTTTCTATGAGAGCAAATCCCTCCGACGGACTCCGCTGGGCAATGCGGCAGTCTTTCTTATGGATTGGCCAATGCCTTTTCTGACACTTTAAAACCGCAACTATGAGAAAAAGTACCGCAGATATGGACACATCAAATAAACTCACCTCCTGGTTGCAGTAATAGACCTGCTTACACTGGACACATCGTTGTACCCTGCTGCCACCGGCCACCTCCATTTGGCCATTCAGTGGTCCGTACTCTTCTACATGTGCCGCACAAGCATGCACAAGGTCAGCCTCTTCGAGGCAAAGTTCGACGACTGGGAAGTCCGCGAAACCCTGGTGGCGTGAATTCCCCGTCCGTCGCAAAACGCCGAGCCCCTCCAGTTTTTCCAGTATGCCTTCATTTTCACCATATGTCTTCATGTAGAAGCGCTGGCTGCCATTTGGGCCAGGTGCAGGAAACGGATCCTCGTGGACGACAGTGCTGAGAGTAAATAGGAGGCGCGTGTCACATGGGTATTCCTGAGGATCTCTAGGCAGGACGATCAAGAAGTGGCCATATACGCTGGCGAGCGCGACATCAGCGCTGAGGCCTATACCTTCGATAGGCAGGGCAAATCGGAGAGGGAAAGTCTTGAAAGCGGCAGACATCTTGGTCGAGGTGCAACCTGCAGCCACAGCTCGGCTGACATCATTAATTACATATCCGGATTCCGACTGAGGCAAGCCGATGCCGAACTTGACAGACAATGTTGAAGCCTGCCGTCTAGTTACGGTGTGGGTGCTGCAAATTTTAATTGACTATTGCTACCCGCTACATATGCATCAGGCTCATGGGGAAAGACGGGTTGCATCTATGAAAGGATTGAATGCAGTGGCGCTGTGAATCAGGTGAAGGGTGCACTCGGCCCTTTCTTACTCCCAGCCTCAAGGGACAAGTCGCAGACGTCTCCGCTGCAGCTGAATATAATCCGGTCTACAACGGCTTGCATTAGATCCAGCCTAAACCTCTCCTAAAAAGGAGAGTTCAAGCAGGATACTTCGGATGGCACGCTGCCACTTCGGTCGAAACCGCACGTTGGAGTTCCCTAAAAGGCAATAATCAAGGTTCAGAAATGCAACTTCGAACCTCGGAAGAGATACACTGGCGGGTGCTTCCAGGCTGTCTGTTGCCTGCTGAGCTAAGGCTATCTACCTCCCAGATCTGGCGGATATGATGGGGCGAAGGCTGTGGATTTTCAACCATCCGTGATCTCGGAGCAGCGGGTCGACAAGCAGCATGTTGATGAGCAACCGTAGATTGAATTGAGTCAACGATGTGATTAGGCCATAGCGAGGTATATATTGAACAGCTATTCGAAGCGTGTAAATAGCATTGTGCAGTGGTTGAGAAGGGTGAGACGAATTACAGAGCATGACATGAAGCATGCAACAAGCGAGAGCGAACGACAAGGAGCTGGTAATCTGAGAGACAATGGAGAGGAGCATGGGAGGCATAGCAGCAGCACAAAAGATGGAGCATTCTAAGCCTTGGGATTTTCCTTCGCAGTTTTCCAGTTCGCAGTGGCCTTGCTGAATCTGCGGGGGGACCGAACATGCTCCGTTAGCTCGCCACGCCACCATGGGACAACTTTGTGTGCGCGCGCATGTACGCACCGTTCCTTGTGGGTGATCTCCGGATCATCCTCCTTGAGACGTGCCATCTCCGTGCGCATGAACTTGTTGTATGCACTTAATTTTTTCTTGCTACCTCCCGAAGATTTAACTAACACAAACACCCCGTCAGTGTGTATCATCAGGGGTGCGCTGGTCCAGAGCTGATGCACCTTTCTTTGCTGCTAGTTTGGGAGAAGACGCATTTGCTGCCGCGCTACGTGCCATCGAAAAGGTGCTGGACTTGGCGGTGAACTTACTGCGACATTACAAGGACAGGGTGAACGTCAACTACCATCCATAACCTAGCTGAACCGAACTCACCAAAAAAAAAAACTCAAGGGGGACTCAGCAAGGGGGGAAAGATAACAGCACGCAGGTGGTGAGAGTAAAGAAGAGGGCGGGTCATCATCGCGGAAGGTTGTAGCGGAGTTTGTACTTATTAGAGGATGGACCTGTTCGATGTTGCAGTGCACCCGGAACCCAGCCACCGTCTGGCTCCGAACACGCAGGCCAGGGCATGCCAGCGAACCAATTGGTGGGCGCCAGTGAGTATATGTGGCTAGACCGCAGGTGAGGTGACAAGCAGTGGCATCTGGGGTATCAAGAAGACAATATGGCATTAATGTATCAAATTGGTATAACGTCGGACAGCGAGAGGCGAAAGCACAGACAGCACGGGCAAGCGAACAAGAATGAACGAGTGACAAGATGATTCTGATGGACAGGATTGAAAGCTTCAGGATCATATAATACGAACGAAAGGGTCCGTGAAGTAGGGTAAGTTGCAGGCAGGTGACCGAATCTGTGAGCAGCGGTCAGACGCGGAAAATGCAGGTTGCAACATCAGAATCGCGCGACTTACGCGAATATAAAATGGTCGGGGGACTCCGGGAGGGCTTCTCCTCACTTGTTTGACTTCCAGTTACCCGCAGCTAATTTGAATCTTCCAGCTCGTCAGAAACGGACATGAAATCTCATGAACATTGCTACACACCTCTCAGTGTGGGGCATATCTGGTTCTGACTCCTTCAGGCGCGCTAGCTCTGTTTTCATGAATCTATAGCTTGGTCAATATCCGTCTGCATATGCAAGATGAAATGTATTCACTTGTTGTACGCGCTGAGCTTCTTGCCGCTTCCACCCGATTTGGCTAAGCAATGCCCGACGTTAGCATTACAGGTCTCAATCTAGGCGGAGGGGAGAGAAACGCACTCTTCTTCGCGGTCGGCTTGTCGGAGGATGATTTGGGGGCCATTAGGATAACAGTAGTGTAGGACCTGTAAAACCAATCATGGAGACGCGTTAGACCCCATTTTAAGAACCGTAAGGGCAGGATTGGGTACTAACGAGAAGATTGGCGGATTGCAAACGAGAGACAAAAGTGGGGATGAGCGAACAGTTGTGGTTGAAAACAGAGAGGCACGTAGTCTTGTCGGTGGCTTTGCGTTCGCGATCATATAACCTTCTCACATGGGTATATACAACGAGGGTCCCTCTTTTCACAGCTTTTCCATCATTACATTTCCCATTTATTTTGGTGATTCACAAGTCTATTGCGAGGGTTATCCGTTGTTCACCCCCATTACTGGTAAGTAGAGAGTCGAGACTGGCAAATACCCTGCGCCACAAACAAACTGCGACAAATAACGCGTCGCGTACAAAGTATCCGGCGATCAGAATGAAATTGTAATATAAATACACATCAGAGCTGCTATAGCCCGGCATCCTTAGGCCCGGAGGAGGCACGTCTTCCGCCTGCCATGCTCTCGATGATACTCGCCCCACTGACAATACCCGTGGTAGCGATGAGGAATTTGCGGCCTGGTGGAAATGTCAGCTGTCATTCATGCCTGAATATCGACAATGATTTACCTCTGTTCTGTCTGCTTATCCAGCGCAGAGCGGCTATTTCTGTATACGTGCAGCCGCCGAGGAAAAAGACGACAGTGGTAGTCGTTTTGTCCAGCGGTCTCACTAGATGGTGGTCAGCGCATTCTAAAAACACCCAGAAATGTCCAAACTCACGGATAGAGGCGATCGCCGACACACCCAAGTCAGCCTTCCCACTCTGCTGCGGTATATCAAAGGTCTCGCCAGGCAAGATAGCCATGACATCCTCAAAGCCTTTCCAACCCATGATAGGATGCGCTTGCACCTTGCCCACGCCCAGACTGCTCGCATCTCTCTCTCTCCCCTTTCCCTTTGCGTCTTCCCTCTCATTTCTCTCGCGCTCGGCCGGATTGCTAAGCACCCCGCCCTTTTGTGCAACGCACTGCACGAGGCGCGCGCTTATTGGGGCGTAGCCCGAGTAGGTGTAGCTCACATCGTTCTCGAGCTCATCCAGCGCATCTGCAGTGTCGTCGATGAGGAGCCGGAGAGACTTGCGCAGCGCAGAGAACGGGTATTTGACTGAGGCAGGCCCTGTTGCAGGCAAGGGGATGGGGAGGAGTGTTGACAAGGGTGGAGAAGATAATGTCAGGAGGAGCGGGAGCAGGTTGTAGCCGTATGCCTAAGTCTTGTTAGCCCAGTCCGACGGAGCATTGGTGATGATCATACCTGCAATATTTCCCGCTTGAGATTCTCCAGGGCCTTACTCTTTACCCCCCCTGCCGTGATACTCGCGAGGCAGAGTAATCGCACGACAGTCTGCATGTCGGCACCTTGAGCCACCATCTCTTCGATGGCTGTGATCTGTGCTGTTACTTCATATGAGGCGAGAAGGTCTGACAGTCGAGAACAGCGATGAGGTAATATCAAACGGATGCTAAGCGGTCACTCACTTTGCTGAATCTCGAGGGATTTACCAAAGAGCTGGGAATGTGTCAACAGCGCAAGCATCTCCGAGACTCCGGTGTCTGCAATGTTGATAGAAAATGAGCACAAAGCGTGAACGTTAAGTGGACAAAAAACGTACGGAGTCTTAGAGCTTGGTGTTCTGTTTGCAGTCCACCCAGCTTGCCAACAAAGTCCCGCAGCTGAGGGACAGTCTTGGCATGGAACCGTGCCTATTCAAAGTAAATCGAACAGCGGTGAGCCGATTCATTGTGTATTCTCACCTTATAGTCTTCATCGAGTCGATGCGCGACTCTGTTCAACTTCTTCCCTACTGACGAGAAATTTAGGTCTCGCAGCTCAGCGAATAGTGGGTCCGTGCTCGTAGTCAAGTGGTGTTTCTTCTTCTTCTCCTTATTAAGGGTGGATACTGGGGCGGTGGATACAGGTGGGGAGGTTCCTGGTGCTGCCGGCCCTGATGGTGGCGCGGGAGGGGCGACTAATGATATCGGGAGCTCAACGTGGGCTAGAACATGTATTCAGCGGATATGTAAAACGAATGGTTAAAATCTTACAGTTCTTGATTCCGATAAGTTCGTCAATGAGGCCTTCGTATGTGAGCTGCGTCAACAAAGGAGTAATCATATCCACTTGTCTATCAAGAATGATGAGGGAATCAATCTTGTCAGATATTTCAAGGGGAGCATCAGGTGTTGTGGAGCTCGATTCTTGAGACAGTGGATGCGTGAGGAGCTTGGCGAGTTTCTGCAAAGAGTGTGATTAGATACCACCTTCGAGGCGGCATTGGAAGCACATACGGCTGCGTAGTCTCCTTTCCCTATTATCCGGGGAAACATTCCATATAGTTTCTGCAGGGTAGCTAGAGCTTGTGCCGAGTTATATATCACAGTTTCGTCACCATCCTAAATCGACTTATCAGTTATCTGACTAGGCCTTCGTAGTTAAACTCACCATCCAGATCTCCTTGAATGCGTTATCGTTCTCGAGTGAGATGACGTCTTCCGCTACGGGTATAAACTGCAAATTATAGGAAGAAACAGTCACATCCCCAAGCACACCTTCCTCCTCTAATATCCGACTGGCGAGCGTGGAAGTTCGCGGGACGAGCAGCAGCGTGTACGTGTGTTTCTGCCCTTCCTTCGCGTGTCTTTTAATTTGGTCTGCGACGATCTTGATATATCGTATGAGGGGCCTGCAGAGATAGACGACGTTGGTGGTGGTGGAAGTTAATGGACCTGGCTCGAGCCAAAACATCTTGTCCACGCCATGGTGCTGCAATATCTCATTCGATCATGGTTAAACGCGCAGATGTGAGATTCAAATTCACCTTGAGTAGGGCGACTTCTGTCACTAGGCCCAGTGGTCCAGCCAGAGACGCATCCAACACGAGCGTTTTCGCTCCATTCACCTATCAGCAGCAGGTCAGCAGCAGCCGGCTGCTGCGTAGAGCCTGCTCACAGAGTTCAGAGCATCGATTAGTGCCTTTTTGCCCAGTTCTTTCAAGAGATTTACATCAAGAGCTGGTTCGTCTTCCGGTGCTGAGCTGGATGCCTGAGTAGGGTCTGAAGTCGAAGTGGTCATGGTAGGAAGCAACACCGACGCGTTCCATCATGATAATTTAGAATGCGCCGTAAATTGCTGGGGTTAGGGTCAGGTCCTTGCTCTTTGCCATTATGCCTCATCTGCCCCCAGGCGACGATGAGATAGTACACGCCGGTGGTTTACCTAGGGAAGCATGGAACCCTGATGCTACCCGCCCTTCTATAACTCTTGCGGAAGAACAGGTGCAGAGGAGAACTCCTGCACCTCTTTCGACACCCCATGACACGGTTCTCGCTGATCTCTATGGCCATAACCGCAGTGCCAGCCAAAATAACGTCATTAATACCGCTTCAAACATTGCCGCTCATGATTCTGTAACTCCTCAGCTAAACAACCCATATTCCGATGCGTTCTTTTCCAACCTGTCCCCAACCTCAGAGCCTCTGCTTGATCCCTTCACCGGTGCCCACATTGGGGATCAATTTCCGGACCCCGCTGAAGACGAATCCAAGATGGAAGAGGAGCTATGGACGCATCTGTCCAAGATCCTCAAATTGCAAAGTGTCATTGCCGAGAAACATGTCAAGATGGAAGGCATTGGGCTGAAGAAACCCGGAGTTGCCAGGGGAAAGAGCAAAGGAGTCCCGAGGCGCTCTAGCACCAACATCGGGAAGCGATGGCTACAAGGTGCAGATGAAGGAGCCGATGAAGAGGCCGACGAAGAGGCACAGCGGAAACGCGAGCTGGAGGAAGACTTCGCGGGACTGGGGGACAAATTCGCGGGCCGAAAAGACGCTATTGACGGCATCATGAAGAATGTATGTCCCAAGGCCCATCATCATCTCCCATACTCACCCCTTGTAGCTGGAAGAACTCTCAGGCGCAGTGACGAATTTCCATGCCTTGCGCACCCCTACCATAAAATTCCCCAGCGCATCTGGCTCGGGCTCTGAAATCAGGCAGGGCTCTCAGCTATCACCGCCCTTATCTCAGCAAGATGCCGGTCCTTCGAGGCCGCCCAACACGTCTCTCTCAGCTCCGGCAGCACTCAGTCCTCCTAAGCCAAAGCCGGCGCGTTTGCTGCCTGCCCACGACGAGCATCCTCCTACTGTCTTCGACAGTCCGCTACATATGCACGAAAGCCTTCCGGTAGAGACCGAGGGTGAATCTGCTCATTGATATAACGGATCGTGTATCACCAATACCGCATTGTATACCCCCATGTTCTTCACAATATCATTCCGCCACTAATTTCAATGGTTTTTTTTCGATTCATGCACACACGTATTATACACTATAAACCGGTTCCCAGCACCGAAATGACCTGCTCCTGAACTTGAAGACCGAAAGAGAAGCTAGTATAGTGATGCATATGAGTAGTTAAGGGGAGGTATGAAGAATAAGAAAGCTGCATGAATAAAGGCTAGCCTGGAAGTAGGTAGGATGTAGATTGGCCGTAGACATTAATTAGATCGCAAAACCCCAGAAACCATATAACCCAAAAAAAATTGTAGCCAATTTGTGGGTAATTTAGCATCACCCTCCGAGGGCCGCAAGTGCAGCTCGCAGTTCCTTCCTCGCCTGCTCTGCGTCTTCGTAATCCAGCGCAGAGATTGCGAAGCGGCAATGCTTTTGCGCTTTGGCAATCACCTGGGGCGTCAACTCCGGAGGTGTTGAAGGCGGCGAATAGCTGTCACCTGGGACAGCGTAAGAATGAGGGGGCGCAGAAGCGTGTCCGAAGGTCCCTGGGGCAAATGGAGGGGACGAGGGAATATGGGCGGAACGGGGCGGCGATGACGACGAAGATGTAGCTGAGGCCCCGCCGATGCCTGTCCCATTGGACAGTGGCTCCGATGTGGTTGTGGTGTTTGAGGTCTGCCGGCCGACAGATGGCTTCGGTGCCGGGGCCGACCCGTGCCCGTTCGATATCGAAGGTACACGCGTACGCTTGGGAGGGCTGCTGCGGGGAGGAGAGCCGGAGTTCTGTCGGTTGTGACTTGAGCTAGGGATGTCTGTTGGTGTGACAGTACTGAACGTAGTAGGTGAGGTAGATGAAGGCCGCGCGTCCGGTTGTACGAAGGGAGCTTCCGCATACGATGCCGTCGTGACTGGCGGGGTCAACCCTCCAATAACTGAAGGCGTGAAACGGACTGATCTCTTTGCGCCACCCTCGTCAAAACCATCCTGGGCTTCATCGCCCTCTGGTTTATCCTCCATCTCACCGCTCACCCAGGCATTGCGCAGTTGACTAGTGCCCCTGGCAGACTTCTTCGCATTTTCCGGCGTAGAAGATTCTTGCTCCTCACGCGCAAACCGTCGCAAGCGTTCACCATCTTCTGACCCCCCAGGAGTTGCAGCAGTGCTCCAGGTGCCGGGGCTAGATGTCTCTTGGATGTCCCTATCCGCTTTGCGGAAGGGGGCTTGGAACTCACGTGGAGCTATATTCGCCCGCTCGATATCGCCAGAATTCATAGCCGGTGGTGGAGATGTGCGCTTGGGGGAGGTCTTCCTTTGTAAGGATGGAGGCGATGGTGGTTTAACGGAGGGTGCAGGAGGGGAATGTGGTGATATGACCGAGGGTGCAGGAGGTGATGGTGGTGATCTACTGGCATGCGGAGGCGAAGAAGAAGGATCCGTGGTAGGTATACCTGGAAGCTCGAGGTCCACATTCGCGTCGGAGCCGGCAGGTCCAGCCACGGGGTTGCGGCCCTCACGAAACGCCTTTGCGATGTCTGCAGCTTTCCATTTGGAATACTTGATCTTCTCTACGGACTGTGAATGAAAGTCAGGACGCGAGGGCGTGAAGGGGAAAGAGCTACGAACAGATTCTGAAATGGGAGTCTGCGGGAAGATCTTGAGGACCTCCAGAAAGTTGGCGGCGGCAAGAAATTTCTTTGCCGTGGACCTTAAACAACGCAGGGGCCTTGAGTATACGTAGACATAGGGCAATTCTGAATGCCGTTTACTCACCTTGTCGCCTCGCCCATTCGGTCTTCATTATCCGCAGCACTAAAAACTTTCAAGGCAAAATTCTCCACGTATGCAGAGCTGACTGCCTCAATGTTGACTGCGTCGCTTGGGCCGAGTTCCTGTTTCATCTTCTCAAGCACGCCAAGAAGGGAGAATAACAGATCTCGTGCGCCAGGCGACTTCACTTTGAGTGATATGCCCGTTTGCGCTGCAAAGTAGGCACCTAAACACGATACTCAGCTTGATAAGATCAAGATTGTGTAAAAATACTTACACCAGTATGCCATGACCGGTTCCTTCACCCGCAGCTCTTCGGCGCGTTGCAAGAACGGTGATACAGCCTTGAGTTCGGGGGACATAGGTGGGAGACCTAGGGCGGATGTCATGGCTGGCTCAATCCAACGATCCGTATACAAGTTGAGAGGGAGTTTTCAGAATTGCGTCGGGTGAAAGCGCAGTAGGGGCCGAGGGCCTATGCAAATTCACAGGAAGCAGAAGAGCAGAGGTTATACAGAGGAACCCCCGGTACTGAGGGCTAAACGATCGATCTTATAAGCTGGTATACAATCGGATTCACTCGAGGGGTCCTGCAGGCTTTCAGGAGCTCGGAGGGCGAACCACGGGCTTGAGAATGCGTTGATCCGTGCGCGTAGTTTGGGAAACCGGACGTCACAGAGTCGTGTCTTCGCAGAAAGGGTGTAATCACCGAGCCTCGAGGCTAGGAGGCTTCACAGGTAGTAGAGATAGCCAACAGCGAACAGCAAGAGAAAAAATAGTGGAGCCCAGTACTGGTTGTGGTGTGAAGTTAAATTACTTGAAGACGGAGCAGACGTCACGCACGCGTCCGCGACTGTCCGCGACCCCTGATGAATGCCTCTCCTAACCGGCCTAACCGGAACCACGATGTTCACGACCCAGTTTCCCATGAAACATCTAGACGAAAGTGAGACATTTAATCTGCTTCTTTGCACGAACGCGCTCAGTCTCATATATATTCTCCCAGGTCACTTAATTTTCACTCACTCAACAAAATCCACACAGGGGACAATCTGTTTATTTCACAGAGCAACCTTATTCTTCGAATTCCTTAAATGCGTTGATCCGCAGCCTCGAGGCTCTATCTGAACTCCTGAAGGGATATCGCACTCCACGCATATCTACCGACCCTCCTGCTACCCCTGCTATATCGAGCGCGGCACGGCGCTACATCGGTTACTAGACACCACCGGGGCGCTCGATCTGCTGACCGATCCTTTGCCTGTGTAGTGAAACGACCTCGACAATGGCGGCTCACGGTCCCCTGAACGTGTAGTCTTGCTGTTTGAACCTTTAGCATCCTTCTAGGGTCGGTCAGCATCGCATTGAGGAGCACTGACGTTCTGGCCACACTGATTAGTATTGTCCAGCCCTATGCCATGCCCCATGCCCCGATGACCCCGGCTCACTATTAAATATGACGTTTTTCAGCGGCTCGTTCATGTGATATTGCTAGCGGATTTGCGTCGTTAAGCATCCGTTTGGTAAACTCTTTTCGTCTCTCGCGATTCTTCCTCATCCGCTATCTCCTGGGATACTGTGAAGAGTATACAAGGTCCCCAACCTTGGAGGACTATCTCTCGCATATTCATTACTCCCGTGACGTATTCCAGTGTCCACTGAGCCACCCCCTGCTACCCCTACCCCATCGAACGCCCCACTGGTCGCGTGCCATCGATTTAATCCCCTACGTCTCCTAATTGGCCATCTCGCTGGTGTAGGCCGTTGGTCGGCCGCCTAAAAGCCTCGTCAGCGTTGAGAGGGGCCATCTGGCGAGAAGAGAAAGTGCGATGGGATTAGGTGGCTCCGCCACATAGGAGGATACCGGAACGTCCACAGATAGCAGCGACCTGGCCGGTGGCAATACACGGCTTTCTTTCGTCTTGTGCGTTTCGGTCTTTCTTTTGGTCTTGGCTGCAGGAGAGCCCTTCCCAGCTTCCATGTAGATCCCGTGAGGTGGCAATAATCGCCTACCTCGCGGAAAAGCTAGGACCACAGCGCAGAGTGCCACTAGCTCCAGCTTTCGCTTCAAGCTTGCATTCTGGCGAGCCAGGAGTTTAACCTGGTCCGCTGAATCTCTGGCTTGTATTTGAAGTGCGAGCTCTGCACCGAATTGAATTTGGGCAGCAGCAGCAGCACGGTCATATTCCTGAATCGCCGGCGCGGTAAGGTTCCTGTGCCACTGCTCGATGGTTGCAACCCAATGGAGAACATTTTGGCACATCGCCGCGCGGGTTTGAAAAGGTTGAACAGCAACCTACAGCAGCTTGAAAACGTGCTCTGCGTATGCTGCCATGCCATGATTAATATTACTATTGACATTATGCTCTTTTACATCACTTCTCTTCTCTGACAGTCTCGGCTTCTTCTGATCGCTTCTTCCCGCTGTAGGTGACTTATCTGCTACTTACCACTTGCCCATGCGAAACTGCTTGGTCTCTCTTCAACTTCACCTGGCAATCGCTCGACATTTCGACGGATCTTCAGACACCTCTGCTGCTGTGGCCCGGGTTTCCTTGCGGCTCTGGCATGCTCGGTCATGCCTATCTTTATTTTCATGTTCTCGAGCACGCCATGCATATACGCGCACGGGTCTTGATCGGCTTTCGTTTTTTCCCGTTCTGTTTTGGTCACGATGACGATAACTTCGATGGCCGTATTGTTACGTGCGTTTACACTTACTTTTGCATCACACGATGTTTGCCGGGGAATTCCGGAAATCCTTACTGCAGTATGTACCTGGTCTCTGGAAAATCATCTGAACAGCATGCCGCCACGAACCTGATACACGCAAACAGCCCAATAGGGCCTGACAGCATCGGCCGGGATCGCTCGAAAAACATTGCCGTCGACTGCGGATTGGTCTTTCTTCAGACCCCCTCAGCCCTGGCTCTCGCTGCTGCTGTAGTCGCTGTATTGGCGACGGATTGCCTTGCCGAGTGCGGCCAGATTCCAAATTTGATGATTTGCGCACGGCGATATCTGCGTTGTCCGCGGGCTCTTAAAGCTTGCTTATTGTCACCAATCCGTGCCTCAGTCAATTGATGCCTATCGTGCATTATTATTCTCGCTGTATAGCTGAGATGATTGGGGGCCCTCAAGTTCTAGCGATATTACCGGCCACCAACGCCACGATCACGTGCATGTGTTTACGCATCACCGGCACGATACCGTGGCGCGTCTTGAACTCGTCGCTTTCGTTATTTCCCAGGTTAACATCGATTTTTTAGTCATGATGACGATAGCTGGAAATCGATGGGCCGTATTAGAGGTAATGTATGACGTCAAACCCCCGTTTACACCAGTATATCTTCCAAAACCCAGACTTTTGGCTCATCAAACGACAACGATGCCCATTCCCAAGGAATTCACTGAAGGATATATCCCTCCCGTTCAAAACCAGGAATATGCTCCTGGTTCACAACGCAAACGTGATCCACAACCTTTGGATGTCATTACTGCTGATGGAAAGCCGTTCAAACCAGCAGGGAAACTCGAGGGAAGGTCGGCGATCATCACAGGTGCAGATAGCCGGATATGTCGCAGTATCCCCATACTGATAGTCCGTGTCAGCCCTGGAAGGTGCAGACCTTACGTTGTCCTATCTTCCCGAAGAGGAAGAGGCCAAAGATGTGAAGAAAGCAATTCATTCCAATCCAAAACATCCAACTCTCGAAAAGTGCTTGTATCGTCGGATCTCACCTCCGAGTCCGCCTGTCAAACGCTCATATCAAAGCACATTGAATTCCACGGAGTCTTGCACACACTCATCCTCAACCACAGGACCCAATCTGCTAACGCTGACATCACTACCCTTTCATCTGATCAATGGCACGCTACATTTGACACCAACGTGCTTTCTTTCTTCTATCTTACCAAGGCTGCGATACCGGATCTCGAAAAGTGCAAGGAGAGCCAGCCCACGATCGTGTTCGAAACAGTTCGATGCTAGCATCAATTTCGCAGTGGGGCACCCGGAGCTGTTGGATTATATTGCTACCAAGGGCGCCATGATCGCCTTTTGTAGAGGCCTCAGCAACCAAATTGTGGGAGAGAAAGGGATCCGATGCAACTGTGTGCATTTTCTTGTAATCTTGGTTTAATTTCTGATGCTCATGCTGGTTTTGCAGGCGTTGCACCCGGTCCTATATGGACACCACTTATACCCGCACTATGACGGAAGAGTCCAAAAAGACCTTCGGTGAATCTACACCTATGGGACGCGCTGGCCAACCTGTGGAAATAGCCACCTGCTTCGTCTCCCTTGCTAGTGCGGATTCTAGTTACATCAGGTATGTCTCATTCTGGTCACATTGTGTTTGATTGAGATTGAGTGGTATCAGTGGCCAAGTCATTCACGCCAATGGAGGAATGGTCATCAATTAATGTGCAATTGTATATGTCACAAAATACTTGTAATCCTATCGCTCAACGCATACAATATCGTTCAATAAAATGAAACCATCCCGTCTGTGCGCCGTTTCAAGTCCTCGACCTTCCCTTCTACCTCTTGCACCCTAGACTTTACAGAGAAACCTGACCCTGCAGATACAAGCAAATGATCCTGTCCAGTGCTGGTACTGCGAGCATGTTGTGACGTGGCTCGCGCAATGTCAGGGTCATCTGAGCGTGCGCTGAAGACAGGCAGGATGAAAGTCTCTGATTCTCTGCGAGGCAAGTACGTCTCTTCTTCGGGCCCTGGACGGGCGGATGACGGGGCAGGCTCGGTTCGACGCACTACCACCAGCGGACGGGGCATTGCATGCGACGGTTTGTACGGAACGCCTGGAATGAGATTCGTCGGAGAAGAAGAAGCAGAGGTAGTGGGGGTAGTGAACCTGCTGAAAGGTGGGGTGGGCAGAGGGAGCGATTCGATTGTTTTCCATCGAATCTCAGAAGGGGGTCTAAACTCGGGCTGGGCAGATTCTTCGGGACGGTCATTGACCGCGGGCATGTCGTACGGCTCTAAGAAGGTTGCATTGCTATTGCTTGTGGCATCCATAGCCGCATTGACTGCGTGGGCAGGTTCGGGAGTCTGCGCCTGTATCTTCTGGTGGACCCGAGTCTGAAAGGACGTTGGACGTCTCACAGGCCCAGGCCCAGGGTCAACGAGCTCGAATCTTGGGCGCGAAACGGAAGCTGATTGTTCGGACAGGCCGCGGGGCCCATGGTTGTGCCGGTCGCGATGCGTGTATGATTCGGACTTCGGCCGATGTTCCAGGACTGAACGCACTAGCTGCTGCTGTTCGGCATGATCGTCGTCATCCTCGTATACAGACACTGACACCTCGGAAGTAGATCGACGACGATAGAGGCTTCCAGCAATGTCATCGAACCTCGCAGTTGCGGTGCTCGTCCGTGGTGTAGCTTCCTCGTCACCTAGAAAAGATTCTTGCGAGAACCCACCCGCTTGCATTGTCTTCGTGGTATGCGCAGTTCCAGTACGTTCCAGCAATTGCAGTTGATGAGCAGTGTATTGTTCCTTGCTGATGATCTTGGTCGGCTCTTGTGTAAAGCAGTGGCTGGCAGGAGGATCAACAGATATGAGGTTGACGATGCGGATGGGGA
>KV417521.1:2000-134571 GCA_001630335.1 Athelia psychrophila | reverse complement strand
ATTGGGTTATACTGCAACAGTAAGCGTTAACCTTAGTGTTCAAGTTCAATCGAAGCTATGAGTCATGTTTGGCGCCCCCAAATAGACTGAGGCCTGGTGATATAGCCTGCTCACGAGCCGAGGAACGCGCCCGCAGATTCCTTATTACGTATAAAGTAGATACAAAAGTGTTGGGGTGTAGAGTTGGTCGCGTCGTTGACGCACGCGTATAGTTTGATCACGAAGTAAAAGGACAAAGCGCGCCCTAACGCACCTCTGCGTCCCACGACATAGGCCCTCCGGGCTGTGCCTTCGTGCCACGAATGTGGATGGGTTCCTGGGATCTGCATCCAAGCGACTTAAGAGCACGGGCATAAAGGGTCCGTTACTAGAATAAGACCCGGTACTGAGCAAGGTTTATAGCAACCTGGGCGAGGTAATCTGTATCGTATAACCCAAGACGGGACACTGAGCCTCCGGTGAAGTAACAGCCGACATACAATTGATGTCGTACACATTCAATATTTTCCTGCTCAGGCCTCCTCAGTCTGTTTGTAAGTAGACGGGAGGAAGTGGAGGGTTGGAATGTTGGGTGTACGGACGGGAGTGGAGGAGATGGAGACAACAGCGAATGCTGCTACGCGCACGCGAGGGGCTGTTGCAGGAGAGGCGCGAGTGACGTGTAGGTGCCCTCAGGTTACACTAGGAGAGGCCGTATCTCTTTAGGGCCTCGGCGGGGCTCAGGGAGTTCCCGTTTCTCGTGACCTAGCGAACGTGGTGCCTACCGTGGCAGCTTAAGCACGATAGAACGCGCCTCCCACGCTATCCTCGCATGGGTGACAAATAAATGAGCTGTTTCGGCAGTAGACTTGAGCTGCTCCTCAAAGATGAGGTAGCGGAATGCGAGGAGCGCGCCTTCGAGCACCTGTGGCAACCGCAACGAGCGCACAAGAGCCACAAGCGCAACCTCTTCCAGTGGCTTCACAAGGTCGTGAACACCAGCGTTTACTGCCCGCAGCGTCGGCACGGCTGCGGAATGATACGACGGTGGAAGTGGGTAACGCTGGTCTTAAGTATATAGCTCGCACGAGGCTGTAATACGGGAAGGTATTTGATACTAGAAGCTGGACGATGTCTCCGCCTGTATGGACAGCAGCGGCTTGTCACGATGCTTAAACGAGACTGGAGTCACTCATGAAAAGGGACGAGAGCGAGACTTTGTGAACGATTTATATATTACTATCCTTGGGAAGCACGAGAGAGGCCTTCCGCGCGCCTTTCTCCGTTGGGACGAACAGTTCTTGTTCGTTCACACCCAGGTGCTCTAATCCGCACCACTGTTGGGACGCCTTTAGCGTAGATAGCAGACGAAATGCGCGGTCTCGCGTTGACAACGCCGGTAGTGGTTCCAGATGTGGTTGGGCGCCACGTCTTTCTACCCGACGCGACTCGCAGAGCACGCGGCTCAGTGTTTTAACACTCAGTGGTAGCACGGACGCTACATAAAAGACTAACGATTACCGAACGAGCATTAGATCGGAAGATTTCTGGTTCGAGTCGCAGCATAACATACACCGCGTACTGTTGGACCGACGGCATTTACAGATGGTAGCGCATCCCAAATACCCGGAGCGGGTCAGATTTCCTGGGCACCTCCCGCACCTTGGCACCAATCTCTAGCCGAAGCTGGACTTGCAACAGCTCGACCCGGTAACCATCTACCTATAGACCACCTGTAGTAAAACAACACATGATATATGGTGGGTATCAGAGCTAAAGTCAATCTAGCTTTCGCAGCATCTGAGCAGCACAGTGCAGAAAACTCCAATTAAATATGCGCACCGGTCGATCGATCACGGCTGTGGAGGCTGTACAGCGCCCTAAGCACTTCCAGTCATATTAGACGGAAGAAAAGCAATCAGAGCGGCTTCAGAGTGCAGCACGGCGGACACGAGGCATTCGCTGCCGAATAGTACAGTACTAGTACTGAACTTTGCTGTCTGGCAGACCCTGAGTGGCATTGGCGGGGCCTACAGGCAGATAAATGCTAGTCATAACAAGGACAGTTGGAATGGACATCTCATCGATCGCGTACGCACACCCACGGTCACAATGATATCGTTCCATGGATCCAGTTGCTGCGCGTGCTCCGAGTCACTTAGTGTACTTGCGCTGTCACGGCCGCAAATTGGACTGCTAGTCATGGAGTGTTGAGGAGGGTTGTTCAAAAAGCAACGGTACCGGAAGCAACCTTGGAGATGCGGTTATGTGGAAACGCGATTTTCTTTCTGATAGTTTAAATTGAGGTAATCTGAAGGATCTTGATCAGGGAAGTGAAAGAGTTTTGGTTGAGACTCTTGAGAGCTTAGATTACTATTCTAAGTCAGAGTCTTCGCACCGAGTCTGCGGCACGTGCTCCCAATATCATTCCCCTCTCCCCTGGCCCCATGTCCACCGCAAAGACGCACACTCACCAGTCCAATCGCGCAAAAGTCCATGCACATATAGAACGGAAACCAGTCTTCAAGACAGTCCTCGACAGCCCCTTTCACATACCATGGTCTGCCCCCCGAGTCGATGATGAGGATAAGGTTCGCTGACAGAAAAATAGGCCGAGTGTGCCGATGAATGTGCAGAACCAGTTCCTTGCAATGGCTATTACTCTCGTAGAAGGGATGGCGACATATCGCGCTGGGCGGAAGCGGAAACGGCCGCGAGGAGAAGGGGAAGGGGAGCACTCTAAGAAGAAGCGCAAAGGTGCTACCGAAATTGAAGGGACTGTTGGGCCGCAACCTGGGAATGACAGAAGCACCATCGCCTGGGAAAAGGATGTTGCTATGGACCTGCAGGCTGTTGAGCCGCCGCCGGTGCTGGAGCATCTCACTACCGGCATCAACGCAGTCACCCGCGCACTTGAGGCACAGCTCGCTGCTGCCCGAACTCCTGTTACCATCACCAATGCACCAGCCCCAGCCCCGAAAGACCTTCAACCTCCTAATGACTCCACTCCGACACCTCAGCAAACATCGCCACCCCCCAAAATGAAACTGATTTTCATTTGCCGCGCGGACATTGACCCCCCTTTACTTGTCGCGCATATCCCACCTCTCGTGGCTGCGCACAACGCGATTGCAGGAGCAGAATACGCGATCAAGTTGATACCACTCCCTCGCGGCGCGGAAGCCTCTCTAGCCGACGCGCTGGGCCTGCGGCGGGTCGCCGTGCTTGCCGTTGCTGAAGGTGCAACGGGATTGGGCTTATTCGACGACCTCCTCCCGTCTGTGCCGACCCTTACTGCACCATGGCGCGCACCTGCACCGACACTGAAGCTTGCGCCGACACGAGTGAAGCAGGTGCGCACGAGCGCCCCGAGGGATTTGAAGGGTGCAAAGGAGGAAAGGGCCAAAGGGCTAGCTGCTGCGAAACTCAAGACGAAAGCGAAAACAGGGCGGAAAGGCAAGGGTAGGGTAGTTTCGGCGGCAGGGACAGTAGTGAGGGATGCGTCTGCGTCTAGCACTTGAGTCTCAGCGTACGTTGTTTAACAACCAACTCTAATACAATCATTTAGTACGCCTCATCGATATGCAGCCTTTGATGAGCCTTGGCGGCGTGTTGATTCGGACCCACCATGCCTTAAAACCAGTAGACCTGCAGGATCTTGTTTATCACCCCACCTTCACCAGACATGTTATATGTAGCTTTGTTGCTGTATTCAATTGCAACATAGTCTATATTTCCATACCTCGCCTGAACAATGACCGCGATGGCCATAACCTCGAATTTCGACTTTCTGTAGGCGCGTGACCATCGAATTCCTCGTCGCGACCTTCACATACAGCCGTTTCGGAAATTCTTGCGCGCGTGATTTGTGGCGGTTCGAAATTATCGAAAATTATGGAAATTCAGAAAACTCATAACTCCTTCATCCTGCGCTGTAAACACTCCATACCATGCTCAAATTCTCCCCATTGGCAAGCCTTACCGACGTATCAGTGCCGATCGACAGCAGCGGGCGCTATACGTGCCGTCAGAGAAGGATGGACAAACACGCATTTTCTGAGGCATTGGGTGGTTCTGAGCAGAGCATCGATCGATGGGAGGAGATATACAAGACAGAAGGCTGCGTGAACTGTATGCTTCATATGATCATGATAGAGGCCATCCGCGCTTGCTAACCAGGCAGATGGTGGAGCTGAACGAGCTCATCCCCATTTCACGATACCTACACTCGCGCTCACTCGCGCACTCTATCTTTACTACACACATTCCACATTCTGATTTGACCAATGCCTATAGTGCCTCTCGCAGGGACTCCTTCCCGTACAACCATCAACTCAACCTGTCGGTCTCCGCGTCCACCCTCAAGTCGTGTACAACTCCTTATCCCCAACATTCTTAACTTTGCCCCGTTCATAATGCTCAGAAGTCAATTCCCATGTTGATATCCACTCTATGTTAGCATTGATATGTTAGCATTAATACATGGGATCTACAGTATGTCTATAGCACGGCCCTGTGCACACGAGCTACCCCAGCATCACCTTCACCGCCGCCGAGTCCAGCCCGCTCCTGTTCCCGTCCAGCTGCCCTCCGCAGTCGCGCAGGAACGTCTGGCACATGTTCTTGATATTTGTGCGCATCTGGCACACGACAGTTGTCTTGTAGTGCATGCTCGTGTCCGGATTCCATCTGAGCACCGCGAATGCGCGCACATACGTCCTGCAGGCAGGTCCGAATTCACGTTTGGACTGTTGCGGGGCCGTTAGTTGAGCGCAAGTGTCGACGGAGGAGAAACAGAGGGCGCACCACGAGGGTTAGTACAGGCGAAGAGGTTGTCCCCTGGACATGGCATATTTGTCCTACCCTTCCTCCAACAGCACATATAGGGCCCACCGCTTTCGATCGGCACTGATACGTTGGTAAGGCATGCTAATGGGGCGACTTTGAGCGTGGTATGGAGTGTTTACAGTGCAGGAGGAAAGAGTTATGAGTTTCCTGAGTTTCCATAATTTTCGATAATTTCGAACCGCCACAAATCACGCGCGCAAGAATTTCCGAAACGGCTGTACAAGTTAGCCCGAATTATTGTTTTTACATCTACAACAAATCTACAAAGCGACCACTCGAGACTCATCACCCAAATTCACGATGTTCATCGCGCTAATCGGACCACGATCTAGTGGGAAGAGTACCATTAAAGAGTACCTTGTTAACAAGGGCTTTACCGCGCTCGCGCTCGATCCGCACGGTGTCGATCAGGTGCACCCTCTCCGCTCCTTCCTTACAACTCGCAGTGACTGAATACGTTCTGCGTGCAGTGGTACGCAAATAATAAGCCGCCCAAGAGTAGCACTCATCAAACCGATTCTCCGACGACAGATGGCAACAGCGTCCTAATCTTTCCCTCACCACCGGCACTGCTCGAATACATTACGACGCGCTGGGCAGCAGATTTTGTCACCACCGCCCTGAACACGCGCGATCTAGTCGCGCTGTGCTCTCGACGCCCAGCATTTTTACTTGTGAGGGTGGACGCGCCGCTTGGATTGCGCTTCATTCGGTCCGGAGGAAAGGCGAATATGGACCTGGAGCAGTTCATGGAAGAGGACGATCACATAGAGTTCGGGTCAGGATCAAGTGGTTGGGAGCAGGCAGAAGACAAGGGGCTTAGGGCGCTCAGGCGTGCAGTGCACGTCCACATCTCTAATATCTACCCGGCCGCCGCCCAGCTACACACGCACCTCGATGCCATCAATCTCCTCGACCCGGAACGCTTAAGGCCGGGATGGGATACATATTTTATGGTGCGCAGCAATCGCTTTCATTGTATTGCATTGTGCGCTGAGCTGTAGTGACTTGGTTACAGACAATGGCTTCCCTGGCGTCCCATCGTTCGAACTGCATGAAGCGCAGAGTCGGTGCGGTGCTTGTGCGTGAGAGGCGTATCGTCTCCACTGGGTACAACGGTACCCCGCGCTGGCTGACAAACTGCAACGCTGGTGGCTGCGGTCCTTGCAACGGACGCCCAGATGCGGGCGGGCGCGAGTGCATATGCTTGCATGCGGAGGAAAACGCCCTAACCGAGGCGGGACGTGAGCGTGTTGGAGCGGGAGCCGTGCTCTACTGCGACACTTGTCCGTGTGAGAGGTGCACAATCAAGATCATACAGAGTGGTGTGAAGGAGGTGGTCTATAATCTGGAGTACAAGGTGTAAGTACTTTTCAGATGCTCGACGTACGACGTGTGCTGACAAATGGGACGTGAAGGGATAGATACTCAGCGGCGCTGTTCGCAGAGGCAGGTGTGTTGCTGCGGAAGCACGCCCCGCCAGTGGATGACTAGAATTATTGGGAGAACACGTAGAATGAACTCACGGCTGTACACTCAATGCACCCATCACGATATCCACATTCTTATCTACATCCCATCCGTGTCCCTCCATGAACGCCATCGGTCCCCCAACTCGACCTCTCGTGGCCTCCAGCGTCAACCACACCGCGTCGTCGTTATTCCGCCCAACCGCAATGTATAGCTCCCTTGCACACGCCTGCAGCTCTTCGTGCGCACCGGCGTGCAAGAACCGCCGGAATGCGCTCAGCACTTCCCACACCGCTGCGTCACGGGGCTGCACCCCTCTCGCAGCCGCTGTCATTGTGCGCAACAACGCACGGTAGAGCCGATGTGAGTACGCGTACGCTGACTCAGTCCCCACGCCAACCCCCCTCCCGCGGCGGGCGAGCGCACTCTGGGCGTCCACGGCGTCGAGATGGGCGAGCATGGCACGGAAGCGTGGCCAGACGTCGTCCCAGACACGGCGGACCATGAAGTCGCTAACATGCGTAGCAAGGGCCTCAATGAGACCAGTGGCAGCGCCGACGACGAAAGGCGTGGAGTCCGCGAGGCGGTTGAGGATGAATGGCCAAGCAGTGTGAACGGCGGGGAGTAGCGCGGATGCGGGCAATACAGGGACAGATGCACTTAGGAGGGTCAGGATACGCGCGCGGATGGTGGGGGAACCGTGTGTGAGAAAGTATAGCGAACGAGTGACGATTTGCGTTGTGAGGGCTTGGGAAGGTGTCGCTGGTGGTTCGGCCCAAGGGTCTGACGTATCACCTGGGGCGTCCTCGGTGCTATCTGCAGGCTCCTCTTCAGCTTTGGTTTTTCCCCATGCATGGCGCGGCACTGGACCCGGGTCTTCGTCTTCGTCTGGCTCAGCGGGGTCGTGCCGGTGGGAGAACCAACTGGAGAATGGGCTAAACTTCAAATCACCGTCTGTTCGGTCCTGTATGCTGACGGGCACGACTTCACCGCGTTCGGCATTTGCATCCGTCTCAATAACCTTGATGACTTCCCCGAGAACCTCGATGAGCCCTTCGACAATGACGTTGTACCCGTGGAACTCGTCCAGCCGGTCAAAGCACTCCTCGACGATGTCCCCCGCCTTTTGGACCACATCGCTGCCAACCAGGCGCACGAGCACCACGAGCACTTTCGTGGCATCAACATCAAGCCATCTCCGAGTGAGGCGGCGTGACACTGAGTCGAGAGCATAGTCAAAATTCGAGAGCAGCAGGTATGCGGGTGACGCATAAGATGTGCTGTGTGTTACGAAGTGGAGAGCAGCCAGTGCGGTCGATGATAAGTACGCAACCGGGGATACCAGAGAGTGGAGAATGGGATAGAGTGTATATATGAGCAGTGATGTGAACCGTGAATGCAGGATGCCTGAGGTGATAGATAGCAATTGAAGAGCGAGGGCTTTGTGAAGCGCCGGTTGCAGCAACGGCCCACGGCCTCTGGGAGCAGAAGGTTGTGTGATGTCTACTGTCGCCCGTATAGGGACCAATCCGCTGCGAAGCTCGGTGGGTAGCCGGCTGTCGTCATCCCCGCCAACCCCTAAGATAGGTTCCTCTTTCTCCGATTGATCCTCCCATAATTCAGCGATGTCCTTTGCCAGGCCCCGCGTAAACTTCTCCAGTCTCTTGTTCCGTTTTCCTAGGGCAACATCTGCATTTGAAGAGTCCAAAGAGACCCCTGAGATGCCCTCGAGAAGTCTACACGCACACCACAGAGCTGCGACGGCCATTGTTCCTCGGCCACTGCGTCCAACATCAACGAACCACTCGACAGCGAATAGACACGGGTCTCCGCCTGCTTTCCCGAGAGCTTTGAGCATCCCGGAGATAGCATCATGCGTCGAGCGAGCGGAAACGTGTTTCATGGTCACCTCCGGGAATGCTAACCAGTCTGACGCTCCTGGATCGGTCTCAAGCATAAGCTGGACAGCGGACGCTCGCGTCACCAAGATCGGGGGGTTTTCAACCTCGAGGACCGAGAGTAGGCTCCATCCCCATCTCTCGATCCCGCCAGTTGGGCCGAGAAGCTTGCCTATACCCCCTGATATAGTTGAAAGACCGGTGATTTTGAGTGATTCATGCTCTTGCACTACAGCGAGGCGGCATACGGCTTCAATTTGTTTGGCGATATGTTCTGTTTTGGCGTCTGAGCGGGAGGGGATGATGCGGGGCAGAGCAGCCAGATTGTCTCTGGTGATAAACACTAGCGTCTGGAGTAGCGAATGGCGAGCCTCGGAGGATAACAAGTGTATCAACGCGTCATGTGCTTGGTTCGAGACAGATGGGAGGTCCGCGTTCGAAATTGAAAGCAGGAATGATAGAAGCAGAGGTTGCGTTTGAGGAAGTGTCCGCGGTGTGGCTGCCAATATGACAGCTGAAAAATGGGCAAATGCAATCAACGCAACAGCGGAAGGGTGAGAGACGATTGGCGTCAATGTGTTTATGGCGATGTGAAGCTGAGATGCAGTTCCTCGCAGCCATGAAGCGCTTCGAGCTGTGGCGAATGGACGCGATTCGGAAGGCGAATTCGAGATTTTAGATTCATCAGCAAGATTTGCGAGGTCTTCGAGATCAACAATATCATGGATTGCACCCTCCTTGATGCATACCTCGTCACTGATTGATCGCACAATGGCGACTTCCATTACCTTCAATGCGCCTGCCACAGTCTCCCCATTCGCCCATCCTTTGTTGCCGGCCAAGCCTAGCGCTGATTTAGACATCCCGCTGATGATACCTGGCAGTACAGATGGGACAAGGTAGTCTGGTGCATATGCTGCAACCAATACATGCAAGAGCTGCAGTGATGTGCGCTGAAGTGGTCGGTGTCGCGATGCCACAGTGCTGATGAGTGAGCTGATGGTCTCTCCAATGACTGGGAGGATCTTGCTCGTGCGAGAGTGGTCCTGGAGTTCGGAAAAGCGAATATGAGCGGATGCCCGCAACTCCAGCGTAGGTGCCTCGTCCATGGATCGTTCCCTTAAGAGCGCCCACAAGCATTGTGCTGCGGCCTCCTTCGTCTCGTCATCCCTATCCTTCCCTTTCCCCTTCCCTTCTATCCCTCCCACTACTGCCCCAGAGAGCATCAAAACTTGATCCCAGACAGCCAGATCGCAGTCCCACCACCAGCGGTCACACAGCAGTCCTAGGGCAATCAACACTTTCTCGAGGATTTGGTCTGGTATATCTGGGGATGTGTTTCGCCGAAGGATGGATGACAGAGGAAAGAAGACGTATGAGATGAGTGGTAGCGTCAGTGATATGCCTCGCAACGTTGTGATCAGCTCAGACAGCAGCTGAGATACGCGGGGTATGTTTTGGGGACTCAAGAGCGAGATCTCTTGCATCGGAACACATATTGTCTTCAACTAGAAGCATGGTTAGAGAGTTGCAGTTCATATATGACCGGCATACCTTTTGGAACGTATCCTTTGGATTGTCGCCTCCAGCAGTAGTGGACATAATCACGGCGCGACAGAACGTTGTCCGCTTTCAAGGCATGGGCGTCTGCTTGTCTTCGATCATAATCCGGCCTCACGGCGAAAATTTTAGGAATGCGCACTTATGTATGCATTCTTCGGCATAACGCACATGCTAATTTTTTAGGTTTTTTATATGGGCTCACATGCATGTTAACTTATAGAGCTGTACTTCTATCTCGCCATCGATATCCTATCTATTCGAATTCGCTCTATGACTATTCTAGCAAACACTTTAACCATCGGCCAGGAGCCCACAAAGGCATGCAGGTCTAAGCCTGGGCTCGCGCAGGAACCTCTCGCGCATCCCACCTCATTCAATGTACCTGAGGAAAAAACTCGCGTCTTGTTGATCGACTCGTACGATTCCTTCACATACAAGTCAGTCTGATCGTTTCTTTCAATCTGATAGACTGACGTTTACTCCCCCCTCAGTCTAGCCTCTTTGTGTCGCCAGTCTATACCCAACAGCCGAATCCATATAATCAAGAATGATCAGTTTTTGTTCCAGGATCTCCTTCCCCTCCTCGCATACTTCGATGCCGTGATTGTTGGACCAGGCCCAGGTTCACCAGAGGACGAAAAGTCTGTCGGTGTCATCAAGGGGCTCTGGAAGATAGCCGATGCGAATCTGCTTCCCATCTTCGGAGTGTGCCTTGGCCTCCAATCCCTCGGCATCGAGTTTGGTGCGACGCTGAAGCGCCTGAGCGTGGTGAAACACGGCCAAATTTCACGTATTCATCATGTCGGGACAGGATTATTCAAAGGCGTCGGTGATGTGGATGCCGTGCGCTACCACTCCCTTCATGTCGAGTTCGCTCCAGGTGGCGACCTGGAGCAGCTTGGCTGGAGTGATGACAGTGAAGAGAACGGCTTGGTGGTAATGGCCTTGAAACACAAGTCAAAACCCTTCTGGGCCGTCCAGTATCACCCTGAATCTGTTTGCACAGAGGGAGGAGGTTCGGAAGTGATTGTCAACTTCTGGCGTCTAGCGAAGAATTGGGCCAGAATCAAGGAGCGGAGTACGCGCCCATGGGACACTGCAGTGTCAGAAGTCATTGGTTCATATTGGCCCAAGCTCGCTACTCCCGGGCCAGGTCTTTCGCCACCCAAAGTGTTACCTATAATGCGACAAGTCACTACCACAGTTGTGGATATCCCGGACGTCTCTACGGAGACCATTTGCGAGCACCTTGGAGTCAAAACCGAGTCGGCCCCCTTTGTTCTCCTCGACTCCGCAGCACATCCTGGACGTTTCACCATCATCGGCGCCCTCACTCCCTCCTCTCCGCGAATTAACTATCGCACTCGTGAGCCAGAAGTGACACTGGTAGAAGGGGCCGCATCAGCGCGCATACCGCTCGGATCCAATGACATCTGGTCATGGCTTTCTTCGTACATGCGTCAACGCAAGGCGGAAGGTGGAAACCCAGATATCCCTTTCTGGGGTGGTTTGGTCGGGTACTTGAGCTACGAGCTCGGACTACCATCATTATCTGTCCCTCCAGGCCCTAAAGGATCGCGAGGTGAATCGCATCCCGATGTCAACCTGGTCTTCGTGGAGCGCAGTATTGTTCGTGACTCTGTCACTGGAAAGACCTATCTCCAAACTATCCTGCCCAACGACGATGCGTGGCTTGCTGCTACTGCGAAGCAACTTCAAAATCTTCCTGCTTCTCAGTCAGATGAAGAGCCAATCTTGAAGAAGGTTCGGCACGACCAGAAACCTACTGTCGCGTTCCCCGACAAAGCCTCCTATATCTCACGAATCAAGCGTGCAAAGGAGCACTTATTTGCGGGCAATTCTTACGAGATTTGCGTGACCGCCCCAACCCGCATCACCCGGCCGAAGTCGTCTTCAACCAATTCGTCTTCTTGGGAACTGTACCAAATACTACGTCGCAGAAATCCAGCTCCACACTCTGGATACCTCCGCCTCTCTCCCAGCACCCTGGTCGCTTCGTCGCCCGAGCGCTTCATCTCTTACACACGAGGGCCACACACCCTCTGCCAGTTGCGCCCGATCAAAGGCACACTGCGTAAAGGGCCAGGCATCGTGCGCGCCACCGCTGAGGAAAAGCTTGCTGGCAACAAGAAGGAGGTAGCGGAGAACTTGATGATCGTCGATCTCATCAGACATGATCTACATGGTGTCCTCGGTGCAGATGTTCAGGTCAAGAAATTTTGCGGCGTGGAGGAAAACGAAACAGTTTGGTCGCTCGTAAGCGTTATCGAGGGCCGCTTGCCGCCTTCTGCATCAGAGGAGCATAGGGAAGTGGGATGGGAGGTCTTGAGCCAAAGTTTACCCCCGGGAAGCATGACCGGCGCGCCCAAGAAACGCAGTGTTGAGATCCTCCAAACGCTGGAAGACTGTCCCCGTGAAATTTACAGCGGCGTGTTCGGGTATTGGTGCGTTGGCGGAAGCGGGGATTGGTCCGTTGTCATTCGCAGCTGCTTCAAGTATGATGACGACAAACTCAAGAGTGAAGGGAAGGGTACAGAAGAATGGACAATCGGCGCTGGAGGAGCCATTACCGCTCTCTCAGATCCCGAGGCCGAGTGGGATGAAATGGTGGTGAAGTTGCAGAGCGCTCTGCGTGCCTTTGGGGTAATCGACACTCCATCCATCTGATATCTCTGCTCGTGCGATACTTCCGCAATCCTTTTGGCTTAGCGCGAAAACATTTATTGCCTTCCAATTTGCTTCCAAACTTAATCTCCGCACGTACCCAGTGACTGCGCTCGTCCCAACCATTACATTACTGTGCTGATTTCCGTTGACTCACGCCTTTCCACAAGGCCATTTTATAATTGTATCATCAATAGGAATTCAACTCCACCATGGAATACATACAATCGACCCAATACTATTAGTACATTTTGAACCATGGAGAAATCAAAATTATGAAGCGCAGGTAGAACTCTACACCATCAACGCAATGTGCTTAAGCTCGCTGAACCCCGTATTAGCATTGCAATAAGCACCATAACCAGTGAATGACTCACTTCTGCACTTGTTGACCAACCTTCATAGGTTGATAAGCGCCATCCTCCTCCTCTTCCTCATCGTACTTACCAAGGTTAACCTTATCCGCACGCAACGCACGAGCACGCTCAGCTAGTTCTGGGACGGGAGCCAAATCGTAGTCCGAGGAAAGGTGCCAGAAGAAGGTGGAAGATATGCGAATAAGCGGGCGCGTTGGGTGAGTTTTCTTGCGCTTGTCAATTGTCTAGGCGTGGTCAGCGTCAGTGGGTGCGTGATCTAAATGCATGCACATAACCAGTACAAAGGCACGAACCTCGACGGTAGCGCCGTTCACCACGACTTCGTGGTAGCCCGCTTTGATCAGTCCACCACTCAGATGTTCTAATTGCTTCCCTGCCTGCACGAGCAGCAACCCTTCCTGTCCTACTGGGAAGCGCACAGGAATACGCCTCCCAGTGTTGCGCGCCCAGATGTGCAGGCCTGGATAGCGGGAGCGTCCGTGGATGGTGAGAAAGTTGAGATCCGTGTGGAATCCAGCGAGAATTGTGTCCAATGATCCATACTTTACAAGGTCAGATGCAGTGGGGGCTAGAAGATGTGGGCTATGGGGTAAGTGTCAGTTTAAAGGCAAGGGTGTAGGGATGGGGGTATTGTACCCGTATTTTCCTGCATCACGAAAAGTACTGGGCGATAGACCGAGGCCGATGGACACCATGTCCGTCAAGCTCTCAACACTGCGTGCACATTGAGAAATAAGCATTTCAATCAAGACAAGTCACTCACGCATCCTTCATTGCCGTGCCCCATTTGTTCATATTGTCCGGCCACCGTCCCTTAATTCCCTCATCCACGGGGACCACATTCTGCGCATTCAATCCTGGAAAGCTGGTTTCATACGGTGGCACCTCGCCCATCTTCCAGAAGAACCTGCACTTTGGATCGGGATGGTGTCCCATTATATCCAGCGGCCGTTCTTCGGGCGCAAGGCGCTCAATGACACGCTTGCAGGGCTCGTCAGCAGCGCATTTGGGTTTCTCTGTATTCTCGAGTGTGACGCCGACTTGGTAGCCTAGTTCCGGGCGCTCATCAGCCTTGAGCACGGATGGGGACTGGGCGAAGTAATCCTCAAGAAGGTCGAGAAACGTGGAGTTGTCTTCTTCTGAGACGCGAGAGTCATGCACAATCAAGGCACCGAATGCAATAAGAGCGTCAGCAGCCTAGATAGTCGATTGCTAGATCAGACTGATCAGTAGGTTAGATATGGGCTGGATGGTCACCTTTTTACACTCTGACTTCACTTCAGCAGAGTCCACTGGGTGGGATCGAAAGACGTCGATGTCAATTACGGGGAGAGAAATGGGCTCTGACATGATCGTGGTCGTGGTTACGATTCAAAGAGCATTGTAGATATCACTAGAAGGTCATATGAGCAGAACGTCGCACAAGGCCCGGAATCAGCAGCAGATGGCGACAACTTCCTCGATTCAAGTGACCTGCATATTGTGCTCCGGTTTTCAATACTAGCGTTCATTGTAATTTTATAGATCCGGTTGGAGGGGTTGAAATGGAGTCTGAAACCTCATGCGCGAGTGGTGGTAGTTTGGCGCGGTCCGATGAGTCAAGAGCAAAGCATTCCCGGCATTGCTCGCTGTGGTAGGCGCCTCCGATCTAATTAACAAACCTTGTAAACATTTTTTGCGTGCTAAAGTCGCGTCGAACACGCCTCCCTGCTGCGCAAACGGGCTGTTAACATGCAGGGAGTGAGGAGGAGTCATGTTAGAAAGGCACGCGGACGCGAACGCATCATCAAGGCGGCAGTGTCCTTGGACTCTCCCCTTGTACTAACCACCATCACCACCACCCACCACTTCCATCCCCACTCTGTCACACATTCAAGATGATCAAGGTGAATAACTAAATCGAATATGTGTCTTTCTAGAGTGCTTAATCTGTATTGCGTCGCGTTAGATATGGAGTATGAAGAAGAACGAGGAGGCAGCAAACAAGAAGAAGCCTAAGACGAGCGCAGCACAGATCCGCGTGCAGAAAGGTATGCTCTTGTCGCTTTGTTCTGTTATACTCGAGTATTTGGTTGCTAATGAGGGAGTGGTGTGGTGGCACAGACCTGACCGAGCTCGATTTACCGGCAACGATGCAAACGAATTTCCCTGATCCAGCCGATCTGCTCAACTTTACGCTGACCATCACCCCTGACGAGGGTGCGGCTCTTCTCTGCTCACGTATACACAGAGGGCTGACACTCGTGTGGCAGGGATGTACCAGGGCGGCGCGTTCACCTTCTCCTTTGTAATCAACACCAACTACCCTCACGACCCACCAAAGGTCAAATGCCTACCCAAGGTTTGTCTTTTTACAATTCATTAAGGCGCTATCTGATGGCAGTGAATAGATATACCACCCAAATGTTGATCTCGAAGGCAACGTCTGCCTCAACATCCTCCGCGAGGACTGGAAACCTGTCCTCAACCTCAACTCTGTCATGGTCGGCCTGCAGTATCTCTTCCTCGAGCCAAATGCCGAAGACCCACTCAACAAGGGTGCGTGCCCCAGGGCCATTTGGCAATATCTGATTTGCCACTGACAATTTTATGGCTACACAGAGGCCGCTGAAGACTTGCGCAGGAACCGCGATGCTTTCATAGCGAATGTCAGGTCCTCCATGAAAGGTTCTACAGTGAAGGGTATCACGTATGAGAGAGTAACAGTATAGAGTCGAACTGTCTGTTGTCACACCCACTGCTTGCTCGCACATCTCGTCATCATTGCTGCTCGCTGCTTTCTGTTACTTATATCATACGCTCAACATACGTACAATGCTAATTTGTGAGCAGTTCTAGATGCGCATCTCCTATTTTACTCTAGAGATTGCCACCAGATACGATACACGCTGATACTTTCTCACATTCACGAATTGGAATCACGATCACGAATCAATTTTACATTTTTCTGGGTAACACTTTAGGCCAACCATACAGGGTAGGTTTAGACTTGGACAGATGAGATGTAGAACCACTTCGACACTATAACCATTCGCTGTTGAGATTCACGATCATATAATCAAAGAAGAAAGGTTTTTCACCAGAAGGATCAATGGGCGCAGGCGGCTTCCTCGAGTCGGCGGGGAGGTTTGCGTATGAAGGGTCGTTCAGGCCGACGTAGCCTGGCGACTGGGGGACAGTGATGTTGCGACTGTGATGCAGATTGTCAGTACTCTGTTATGGCGGGGAGTGATGAAACGTACATGGAGAGGTCGTATGACGCGGTCTTCGCAGGGCTTTCGCCTGAGATGAGACGGCGCCAAGCCTCGTGACACTCGTGGATGATCTCAGTCGCGTACTTGCGATTCTTGGCTTCGCCAGAGAAGGCGAATGCATTCTCGGGCTTGCCGTCGGGAATCTTGTAGATCCTGTAAAAACACTCCACGTTGAGCCGCGAAAATACAATGTTAAAATGGAATGGCCTACCTGAACCACTCATTGGTTGCGCGGATCAAGCCGGGCAAGTGCCTCTCCACGTCTTCGATATCATTGAGCTTGGATGCAAGGGGGTCCTGAACGTCGACGACGATGACTTTCCAGTCGGTCTCGCCTTCGTCGAGAAGCGCCATAATGCCGAGCACTTTGACTTGCTTGACTTGTCCTACGTACCCAACTTGCTCGCCAATCTCACATACGTCCAGCGGGTCATTGTCACCCTGCGCCTTGGTTTCAGCGTGCATCTGGGAAGGGTCCTCCCATGTCTATCGCTAAATCAGCATGGGCTTTTTATTATTTGATTGACTGTGCGCACCTGGGGGAAAGCGCCATAGTTCCAGATGTATCCATGGTGCGGGAAGCAGTTGCGCACGAAGCGAAGACGGCCCTTCTTGATGTCTTGCTTTATTGGATTGAAGCCCTCCTCCTTGCATATCTCCATTTTGGCGTTGGTCCACCTGGGGACCTCCACGACCATGTTCAGGATTCCATTGTTCTCGTCCGCGAAGAGAGGAATGTCGTGGAACGGAGAGACGACCTGGCCGTTGCGCTCAATGTAAGTGCGGTGCTCTGCACATCCATCAGTAACTTTCTGGGATTGGACTGAAGGAGAGATAATCACCAAGGGTGTTGGGAGCGCCGATGAGGCGGGTGGTGAATTCTGGGGGGTCAATCAGCTATGCGCTGGCAAGTTGAGATTTTTCTGTGGTGCTCACGGGAAGCCATTTTTGTGGCCGGTGTACCCAGTAAACGGAGTTGATGGGAGAGACGAGAAGCAACAAGTGTGGAACCGGACATGAGCCCCGCGAATTTAACAGAAATTATAATTATTGCAAGGTGGGTGGACGGAATAGGAACATCAGCGGCTATCTTGTTTTATCTTATCCGAAGTGCCATCGATTGCATAACTCAGATCAACACGCGTAAAGTTTACAGCCCTCTATTGCGGTCCCCATCGGACAAAAGGTTTCGGGCGGTGTTTTTTGTTTTGACACCTCAATTTACAGTTTCGAACTGCTCATTTTTGATTTTGCCTTGAGGGCGACACGGGCGTAGTAGTGATTGGTCTTACCTTGCCGACCGTTTCCCCGCGGGCCCGGTGTTGCCACTTGGCTGCCATCGGCACAATGTCACTGAGCTGTGTCACGCCTGTCCCGGGCGTTCCTAGCAACGACTAACCTGTGCGCTCGTCGTCGTCGTCGTCGAGCTCGACTTAGTACTTGTGATAATTCAATAAAATAACAAAAAATTGGGATAAAAAAAACTATAGATTGTCATTGGGGCTCTATGGCCATTGCAGTCATTCCTGTGTGATTTGAAGGTGAGGACGGAGCATGACGACGACCAAAGGCCGTGCCTTCGATCAAAAGGAGTCCGCATTTGGAAATTTGAGTGGCTGAAGTTCAGCCACTCGACTTTGCAACACTATCCCTCTTCCTCACATGGTATTTCAGGCTTCCTGCCAGTCTGAGAATTATTTATATACATTGTTCACTACTAACACTGTATTTTTAGTGGAAAAAATTGCATCAGGGCCTTCGCTTCATGGTTATTTCGATGAAATTAATGACCTGCCCTCATGTATACACACTGTATATTCCTCCTGATCTCGGTGTGTTGTCTATGGTATCTGAAAGTCTTTAATGTGGCCTAACACAACTCTCAGGGCCAGGGTTGGCCATAATTAGATTGTACAGGCTCATATGAGGAAGATTTCCATCTCAGGTAATATCATGTGCTCTACAGCCCACACACAAGGCCCTAGAGCATTCTGTAGGCCTACTGTCACGTCGTGGATACATTAATAATGTATCTAGTTAAGAAAGGAGGAAGAGAATCACATATCGAGAACTCTTGGAGCCTCAGAGACACTCCAAGGCAATTACATGGAAAACGAGCATAAATCGGGGTTTCACACAAGTATAATCTGATGTAAAATACATCTGAGAGTTGCAATACCTTGCATTAATGTATATAAATGTATTCTAGCAGATATAATTGCAGTAGAGTACATGTGGAAAGGGGGGCAGCCAGGATACGCAGAAAGACCAAAATCATAACAGAGTCTCGTGACTGAGTCTGATAGGCTGCCACTAACTACGAACTTGCGCTGCGGGATGGCCACAGCGTCGATCTTCAAATACGGGTACTTGGAGGATGTTCTACAACTACTCTACACGGCCAGAGCTTCAATGGGCCCATGGTTCAAAAGGTCTGTTTCACCCTTGGCTCAAACCCGGGGTTAGACCTGGTTTCAAAATTTATAACCCATGTTTAAACCACAATATATGTACATATCATCAATAAAATGGCGATGCTGGGGTTCAGCCGCAGCAGATTTGACCACGGGTTATAAAAAATTTCATCTCTGATCTCAATCATACGGTTTCAACTCCGCGAATGCTGCCGCCGCGCCGCCTCCCGCCTCTTATCAGACATAATCTCTTGCAGCACTCAGACCCATTCAGAAATGGCGGGCGATGTACCTGATCCAAAATGTAAGTCTGATATTTGCAGTTGCTGCGTTGCATTGACACTGTGTTGGATAGGCTGGCAACATGTGCCCCAAAGTCCCGGTAAACCCAAAGCCTGGACATGTATCATTTGTACAGACAGTCGCCTTCATTACCTGGGCAAACTGGGGCGGCATGAAAAATCGGGGCTACACCTCACCATGGTCGAGCAAGAGGTAAAGAAGAATGTTGAGTTGCGCCGGTCAGCGCCTCTTTCACAGTCCGGAAATGCCTCTTCGGAATTACCGGCCTACCTGGCACTGCTTGACAGCGGCACACGAACTTTGCTTCAATCTCTAACACGCACTGGCCCTCCTGCTGATGGTGAAACAGGTCCCACTGGCTCTGATCTAAACCCCCCACCACACTCTGATCTGGCACCACTCGCCGGCTGGGGCCTTTTTGAAGTTTATGGTGACACTGAGCTCGCGCCATCAGAGGAACAGCAAAGTGTTGCAGCTATCGCCCAGGCCGTTCTTGATCACTTTGACCGCCTTTCCGTGGGATCTGACGAGGAGGATGTGGAGCGTTCTGATGTTGACGAGGAAGAAATTAGAGAGCCAATAGTCACAGGTGAGTTCAAGTTAGATCATGCCTAGTGGTTTACCTGACTCGAGTCAAAATCGTCACCGAAGGCAACGATAGCACTGGTAGCACCAATCCCCCGCTCAAGCGTACACGAAGCTCACGCGCCGATGACACTGTTGACCCAGGCGCAAAATGGTATCCGTGGTGTGACAAGATCGTGAGTTTTCATTTATTCTAATGGTGTTCCTGTTGCTCATTTAAATACCGTGGCAGACATGCACACTTGATGTTTTAATGCATCTGCCGCGATCCGTGTTTTCTCAGCGCCAACTTGACCTTTTCCTATGGCTTTTGAAGGTCAACGATGTCGATGATGTGCCGTCTGTCAACGCCATGCAGACTCTCAATGCTATGCTGCAGAAGATGTGCGGTGTGGATAGCATTAAGTACAAAGGTGCTCTTGGCCACACATATTACGTGAATAGTCTCTCGCAGCTTATCGCTCAGGTATGTGACACTCAATAGCGGAATCTTGATGGATTACTTATAATCTAACCAGGAGATGGCAAACCCCAAAGTCCGCCCTCATCTCGAGTTCTATCCCGAAGACAGTGGCGCACACCTTACCGAAGCACGTCAAGCACGTCGATGGCTTCACGAAATGGACAATGAGCAGCTGACACCAATGGCTCGCCTCACAGCAGACGGACGCCAAGACTACTACATCCACGAACCGGCTATGCTACGGAATGGCACTTGCTGCATTCCAGTCCGGTGGTTCAAGAAGGACAATCAACTCTTCGCCAAATGCTGGAAGATGGACATAGTCTCTTCCGACACTGAACAGGGGTGGCGCATTGTTAAGTCAGATGACTTTACAGTCCCTCATACACAATTTTTGAAGACATTCCCCCAATTTTGTGACGATGCCTCGCAGTACGGGCTCCCTCATCCGTCGAGGATATTATGTAAGTTGTTTTTGTTTGTACTTGCTTCGATGAGCTCATTCATCGATATTTAGACACATTTGAACCAGGCTCTGGTGTTCGATCTCCCTGGACATTCACCAACCCTGTCATCGGAAATCGCTGGCGTGCCCTAGCCAAAGGGCATCGCACTCTGGTATTTCCAATTTGGCTCTATTGTGATGACACCTCCGGCAATCTTTCCAAGAAATGGAATGAACACAACAGTTTTCTTTTCACTCCTGCAGGGCTCCCGCGCACGGAAGCCCAGAAGGAGTACAATATTCATTTCCTCTCGACTTCAAACCTTGCTCCACCACTTGAAATGATGGATGGAATTATCCAGCAGCTTGAGTTAGTTTCTTTATTCTAATGCTCGCGGTGTTTGCTCATTAAGCATTCCAGAAAGTGCCAGGACGGGGGAATTTGGGCATGGGACTGTGAGATGAATGAGCCCGTGCTTGTCATTCCAACAGTGCTGGCCCTTCTCGGTGACAATCCCATGCAAAGCGAATTCGCTTGTCATATTGGGCTGCAGGGAAAGTTCTTTTGCCGTGCATGTTGGGCAAAGGGCTCAGACGCGTTAGCTACTGCAGCTGAACCAGAACCACCACGAGAGAACAGTCACCGAGCCGAATCACCAGGTGTAACCATCGGCGAGGAAGGCAGTGGTATTGACAGTGATACTTCAAGCATTCCAGCAGACTCCGATGAAGAAGCAAGTCAGTCATCAACACCAGAGATTCGCGGTAAGAAGGGAAAGGGTCGTGTCAAGAAGGCTCGAGAGACAATGGGCAACATGGTCAAACGAGTCAAAGCTTTCCTCACAGTGAGTATGAAATGCTGTATTTTTTGTTTGCTATTTTACTGACCACTATGTGTAGCCCGGACGCCCTCGCCGAAAAGAGGAGACGACATCTAAGTTAGCATCCATGTTCGAGCAAGCGGCAGTCCTTGACACCAAGACGAAGGTCCAGGGCATGCGCACTGAGTCAGGGATCAAAGACACATACCAAATGGTCTTCCTCGAAAAGTTGTTTAAATCATATAAGGGGAAGCGAGGTCGAGAGTCCAAGCAGGCTGCCCTGGACAACGAACTTGCCTCTCTACCATCAAACACCACCAGCCCTGTATGGCGAATTAAAGGTGAGTCTGATACATGCTCTGAACAGCAATCTTATTCTGATCTTATTTATTTTACAGGCTTAGACCCGCACCAAGATACCCCGGTGGAAATCTTGCATGTCGTCCTACTCGGTTTTGTGAAGTATCTCTGGCGCGATCTTGTCCAGAATCAGCTCGGAAAAAACCAAGAGAAGAAGGATCTTCTCATCAGTCGCCTCTCCTCCTTTGATGTATCGGGCCTTGGGATTTCTCCATTGGCTGGCCAGACCCTGGTCCAATACTCTGGCTCATTGACGGGACGCGATTTTAGAGTCATTGCTCAGGTTGCCCCGTTTGTCGCATACGACATGGTCTCCGAGGATTGTCTGGAGACCTGGATCGCACTGTCAAAGCTCGTGCCCTTGATTTGGCAGCCTGACATAGCTGATGTTGAGGCCCACTGTGTAAGCTATATCCCTTCAGTCTTTGTTAATGCGACTGATCAATGTTTATTTTAGACTCTCCTTGAGCAAGAAATCCAGCACTTTCTCCTCTGCGCGGCGCGGTGGACCATTCGCTGGTTCAACAAGCCAAAGTTTCACATACTCCTCCACCTTCCCGAACACATTCGTCGGTTTGGGCCTGCAATTCTCTTTGCTACTGAGGCCTTTGAGTCTTTCAATGCCATCATACGGGCTAAAAGTGTCCACTCAAATCGACATGCGCCATCACGCGATATTGCACTCGCATTTGCCCAGAGCAACCGGGTTCGCCACCTTCTCAGCGGCGGACAATTCAACATTCATTCATCACTCCCTCCCCACTTGGATATCGATCTTTCCTCCCCATCACCTCCAACTGATAATGCCGAATCATCAGGTCCCCGTATTCATGCCTTCTCTGACAGCCCTGCTAGTTGGCGGTTTGCAGGCGAGGGTCCGCGAGGCTTAGTGCGTACGGCAAACACCGTCACTCATTACCTCGGCCTTGATGACAAGAAGGTGGTACTGCAAGGTTCGTCGGCTCATCTTCATTTTGACACTGGCTTACATGCATTATTGATTGCAGGTGCCTGTGTCTCCGACAAAAAACCAGCGCGGCCCATGTACGAAACATTGGCCGGCAAGACCATTCCTTCAGCATTTCAAGAATATGCAGGTTCGCGCTTCAAGACGTGTCGCGAATTCTCTCTTCAGAACGGCGACAAGTGCACAGTGGGGCAATGGGTCATTTCCAAGGACCCTCTTGCTTTCGGGACGACTCTTGTGGCGCGTGTTGAAGAAATTTTGCAGGTCCAAGGATCTGTCGCCGAGCTCAGCGGCATGCCTGATTTCATACTTCTGCAAGCAGCAGATGTTCGATATCAGGCTCCTACGTACCACATGCCCCAGTTAAAACTCAGCAATATGTGGGCCCGTGCAGCATTCCAGGTCAGTAGCATTCCCATATTATGACTTTGTCCGTCCCTCTCTAACCGGTGTGGTACTAGGACATTTTGTGCACCGTCAACGCCCAGCGCTCATCCATATCTGTCAGTATATATTATTTAATTGCTATGATGTAAGACTCACCTCTGCCCACCAGCCGTTCCATGAATTGAGTCTCCGACGACTGACTATCAAGAGCTCCGCCCACGTCGTAAAGGCTAGCAAAGTGAGCTTTTACTACTGTGGATGGGACATGCAACTTACGCAGAAGTACGTCGCAGTTTTTCCGATTCGAGGGCGGCCTGACGTCGGGGTGTCGAGGTTTGATGATATGGTGATACAGCATTGGTTCTGAAAGTGAGTGGGTTAACACTCCATTATTTATAGGTACGAGCAGACAAACTGATGGTGTTTTGCAGCAGAGATTGGTGATTTCATGACGAGAACAAAGTAGATTTGCAGCGGGTGCCACTGCGTGCTTACTCTGGAACATGTCTCACAACGAGTCGATTTCTTTGTTTATCAAAGAACGTGAGGAGTGTTTTAACTCCCACGGCCACAACAGTATAAGAGGGCCTTGACACTGGTTTGGCTGCCATCCATCCTCCACTTGGATCGCTGTTTACTTCAATGAGCACCACCACCTTCGAGTTCCCTTCCACACCATTGGGTCTGGCCCCCCTCAATACGCCTTCCCACAATGACAACAACGACCTCAATCCCGGTAGAACATACCAATACACCACATATGACGGCTCTCCACTCAACACCCATCATGATGGATCACCACTGCCTTCCAATCACAGGCATCAGCCCGCCACGCCTTCCTTCATGCCCCGGGTCCCTATCATTGATGTGCTCGCTGTCGACAACATTGTGAAAGAATTTGATTTGGAGCCGGGGCAGCGTGCCAACATTCACGCATTTGTTCAGGTATGGCCATCATCTCCTATCGATCTATCCACACTAATCAGACATGCAATCTAGATTTCATCGGCGGATGGGCAAATGGGTAAATCAGACATACTCTCACGGATGTACATCCTCATCGCCCTATACTCCGAAGCTGCCGAAAGACGTCGCGCAGCACACAGTCAAGGCTTCGATAATATCAGGGAGATGTTCGAAGACTTAAAGACGCGGCTCGAAGGAAATTTTGTGCTCACAAAGCAGCAGTCGGTATGCCATATCTATCTTTGCTCTGCATTCATGCCTTCGCTAACTGTCCATCTAGGCAAATGTGCGACGTACTGCAAATGATATGGTCTACAGCCCGACTCGCACGAGCTTCGGTACCATGCATGTTGACCTTATTGTACGTTCCTCAGTGCCGTTGTTTTGGCTCCATCCACCACATACTCAGTCGCGACTGTTCAGAAATACATTCGCAAGAACCACGCAAGCATGGGCCTCACCAATGCTTTATCCACCCCCGCACGGGAGCAGTATCTTGTTACTGCATGCAGGAGGTTCTCATCCAGTGTTCGCAATGCTTTCCGTCAGGACGTAAGTGCTGACTCCTCAACCTTTGCTCTTGATTTGATTCTTGTGGTTGCAGATACGTGACAGCATTTTACACCCTACGAAAAGGACCACTTTGGCTCTGTTCACGCACTCTTCTGCCATGAAGTACCGTCGTGGCCAATACGAAGATGACATGGGTGTTGGGTACACCATTCATAATGCACTCCTTGTGAGTTCTTTCCTTGATATTGCACTACATCGCAAATAACATATATTCACAGCGCCGATTTGGCCTTGACAATACCCAACTTATTGAGCTCGCACCATCTACCAATAACGATGAAGATGACTCAGAACTTGTAACCGATGAATCACCTCCCACGGGCACCAAACGGAAGCAAGGCGGGAGAATCCCTAAAGGCGAAGATTTCTGGGCCCTTGTCGATGCTTACTTTGCTAAACACATTGTGACGAAGGGCAACAATCTTTTAGACCAGCGCTGGAAAGAGTAAGTCAACTTGTGTTTCTCCGAGCTTTGCATTTGCTGAAAACCTTCGGCCATAGGTATGCCAGTGACATCATCCAAAGGGACAACACCATATTTGCTCCACGGACAGTTGTTCCTAACGAGAATATCCGGGAAACTGCTCAGGGTGCTTCCCTCATGAATGCTTTTTCTTGAGAGCTCGTCAACCCTTATGCTGCTTTATTGTGTCATTGACTTGTTCTTTAGTCGTACTTTCCGAAGATTTTTTCTACATACATTTATCTCGATTATCTGTTACATTGTAGTCAAACAAATATCATGTCTATTTGTTCTGTTCTATCAACAAATTTCACTTGAAAACTGGGAGCGTCTGACTGAGGCAATGCACCAGACACGTGTCCGTTTTCGAGTGTGAAATTTTCGATCACTGTCTCCCTTCTTCATCCTTATCCGAGATCGCGGCAGCAAGACACAAGCAATGCAGCAACAGTTTGTGAGCTCCGTGATTTGTCTATGGGACTGTGTCTATCCTGTGGGTCTGTGTCTATCTGCGGGTCTGCTTCTATCTGTGGCTTGCTGGTCTATCTGGTGAACCAAGAACCTGGATGCTCTGGATGCCGATCTGGTCTTCAAATAAACTCAAAATGCAAGCTTCTCACCTCGTCTCGGATCTAAAGTAGAAATCTATCTTGTGATATGCTCACTAACAGTCTCCTTTTACATGTCTAACAGACTCGCAAACAATGAGCATCCTGCACGCAAGTAGCAATCAGTTTTGGTGAGTCACTTTTCTGATTCCTATGTGCTCCACTGACGAGCATTTCTACTTGCAGGCTAGCTTCCACCACGAGATCCTGTCCTCTTCCAAACGAGGTCATTCACCTGCAGTGAGTCAATTTGCTGATTCTTATGCGCTTCCCACTGACAAGAATTTCCGCCATCAGGTCAGCCACTCCATGTCATCCAGCACGCACAAAGAGCTCCTCGTGAATGAATGTGGCTCATATTTGAGCTGGTCAGGGCAGTGAGGAGCTGGCAGAGCAGGGCATCTGTATTATTTATGTCCTCATAGTGAAGTCGTGCATGTACTTTACTTGCAGAATATATATATTTCATTCTTCTACTACACGCTCATCATGAGTACCATGAGCTGAAGGAATTGGCGAGGCGGCGGCGGGCGGGCAGGCGGCGGGATCATGTTTTGATGTCGTGGATGCAGTTACTGACCCATCCAAAAAGAGGCAGCGCCATCAAGGCAGCCATGTGTGGCAGCATAACCCTGGGCCATACACGACTGAACCCGCGGTCAAGATTTGATCACTTAAGCACTGTACGAGCGTGGCATTCTGCCCCATTTCTTAACCCTTTAGAGACTGTGGTTAAACCATCACGGGTTAAGCTTGGGTCCGTGGAGTTGCCTGCCCGTGTATACAAGCAATACAGTGTCCGATCTAATGTATTTACCCCAGATCGAATTAGAAAGATGAAAAAGTGAGACGGCGAGATAACATCCCAATTGGGCGTATCGCAGATCTGTCGCATCGATCTCTCTCGAATTTACCTCGATTTCAATTCTAAAACTGCAGTATGTAATTATACATCTATTCCATGTATGTGCAAGAGGAATAATACTGCAGTGCAAGTGGGAGGCCGCTATCGAGTGAACGACGACGCACTGCCGACGCAATTGGAAGACTCGATCAGTTTGGCAGTTAAGCGCCCATCGTCGTCCTTCCGCTACCACCTCAACAGCTTCGACAACGCGGGGGAAGAGCGCGCCCTGGCCCCTGGGTGAATATATCATAGTTATATATAGTTGTATTTTATAGTTTTTTTAAATGCAATTTTTTGCCATTTTACCCGGCTACTGCAAGTATAAAGTCGAGCTCGTCGTTGTCGACGGCGAGCATGTATGTTAGTCGTTGCTACGAACAACTGGGACGTGCGTGACAACGCTTAGTGACATTGTGGCGATGACAGCCAAGTGGCAGGGCCTCGCGACCGGTCGGCAGGGTATTTGATATGGTACTATTAGGTAGTATTGTGCCTGATCGATCTTAAAAGACCAATCTATTGACACCTCCAGAACGAAATCTAAAATTCAAGGCAGATAGTGGTGTGTGGCGCAGGCAAAACTCAGACGCGAAGGCGAAAAACGCGATACCGAAACTTAATTTCATCATTTTCCAAATCAAAAGCTAAATTTCATGTGCAAATAATTTTGTCCAATGGGGCCCCTCATAGCCCTCCTTGCTTCAGAATTCCGTGTTCCTCTCCTTCGGGTGCCCGCGATTTGGCCTTCGAAAAATTGCCGTTGAAGTCCAGGCGCAGTAACAGGCGCTCAATGTGCCGCCGCACCTCTCCATCGCCTTCTCCTCCTTTGCCCCCTTTCCGAGGAATAAAAGATTGGTGGAAGCTGGATGCGTTGGCCACGCTGGCGTGGGCGAGAATCGATTTCGACGCGTCATTCGCCGCAGTAAATGGTTGTTGCGATGTCGATAATGACAGTTGCTCGTAAAAGGAATCAAGTAACGTGTGCAACGTCTGTCCAGTGAATCAATTAGCAACGTCAGATGTCATTGATAGCGTGAAAATATATGCATACCTGATTAATCTCAGCAACAACGGCCCACCGCTCTTTCACCATAGCACCTATACCCTCCGCACTATCGCCCGCAAGACTCCCCTCAAACAGTAGCGCGGGAAGCACGTCTCCCCCCCACCTTTCCACCTGTGCCACGAATCGCTCGCAGACCTCGAAGATGGGCCGGATGATGGCTGTCAGTGCGGGATTAGACAGCAAGCAACCGGTCAACAACCGCTCAAGGTACGTGGTGTGAATGTTGCGCAGAGTTGTAAAGTCCAAATACGTGCCGGAAGGCTCGCCTGTGGCACCACCCTCGCTGGCGAGGCTCATACCTGATATTCCTTGTGCAAGAGAACCTCCGCTTTTGCTCGCCCCTACACCCACACTGTCTGTGCGCCCGCGCCCCGGTCCGCTAGGTTTACCAAGCAGGTCCTTCAGACGCTTGAACTCGACGTCAACCACGTGCGTCATAACGTAGCCCAGCAGTGTGTCCAAGAACCAGCCCATGTCTCTTACGACGCCCCAACCGCAACGCAATAATCTGCTGCGCACTTCCAGATCTTCAACCGTGCCACCTTCGCCGAGACCTGTCCATCGTCTTCGGGCCCGTTGCGCATTGGAGAGGGACGTCCAGCATGTGTGAATCTGGGTGTGGGTTTTCCGCAGGGATGAGAGGTAGGAAAACAAGGCAGCGTATATCTGGAGGTCCGAGGGATGCAAGAAAAGGTCCAGGGGCCAGTTGACCGTGTATGTCAGATTGAGATGTGTTCCAAGCAAAAGATCGTCAAATTGCGTCACTTCAGGAACATTTGAGGCCGCTGACGAAGAAAGGTTTTTTTGATTCGCAAGTGAAGGAAGTAAAGGCCGGAGAGGCCCAGAGGGCAGATGAAAGCGGAGAGAAGAAAGGGATGGATCGTGCTGAGCTGTAGTTCCCAGTGAGGCGCGAAGCAAGGCCAGGTTCAGGTCCTGTTCGCGGATCATGGATGATGTGCCGGATCGATTGGTGAGACGAGACAGCTTAAGGCGCTCGATTTCATGAATTAGCGATAGACTGAATTCGCCATTTCGTTGTAGGAAGTAATTTGCTCTATTTATCACATCTCAGAAAGGTGCCTTGATACATTAAAGCAGAAAAGCTCACAAGGAGTCAACAGCATCTTCGACATCTTTCCGAGTGAGGACGTTCAACCACAGCCATTCGCTAACATTCGTTCGAATCATCAGAATGACCTTGTCAAACTGGTGCTGATCCTCAGGAAGAACTGTCTCTAAGGCATTGGTATGTTCCAGGACCAGATCTCGAGGGAGCTGAGTGCGCCACTTTGCAGCTTTCACAGTTGCGATGGCGCGACCGACATAACCGATCGAGTCTCGGGACTGGTTGGACACGCACGAGGGTATCGACCCTTCAAGTAACGTGTAATTAACAGATGTGAGAGGATCCACGGATGATATCGTCCCATGTATAATGAACGCAGCTAGCTGTGTTTTCCAGACACGTTGTACCGCGATGGAGAGCCGAGATAAGATATCTGCTATTCGACGGACGCCGGTGTGCGCTCTGGTCAGAAGCATGTCAATCAGCGGGCCTGGTTGCCAGTGTTCTTGAGCTTCGAGCTGGTCCATTAGAGAGTCGAGAGCTGCTAGTGGGGCGTCCCATTCTGCAAAGGTGGCCCGGATGGAGGATAATGGCACGAAGGAACGGCTCGCTACATAGTCAGCGTCACATTTGAGGATTTTGGCCTCGGTATCGACCACGAGAGTTTCATATTCGTCTTTGAGAACTTTGCTTAATGCTGCACAGAGGGCACACATGTATCGCGAGGATGATCGGGAGAGGGTCGAACATGATTCTTTCACCCTGCGATATCTGCAGGCTATATTTCCCAAAGCTTCCAGGCACTGCTGTTCACCTAGACATGGTCAGATATTGCAATAAATGACAGCCTATATGTTCTTCACCTGGATGTAAGAGTGGCGTGAAAGCTGGGTGGACAGTGTGATCGGAAGGAAACAGCGACGATGAATGGCCTGCGAGGACCAGGAGCACTTCTGCAATCATAATAAGAGGTCTGGTCATTATTAGATCTGCACGCATCTCATTTGAGATTGGGCTCACCGACAATTCAGGAGAAGTTGAGATAACGCGTCGCTGTGGTTCGCGTCGAAGTTGCCGTCTGCGTTGATGAGCTGAGAATTCGCGAAGTCTACATCTGGCAACCACCCTGACAGCGGCCCCGAAATATCTGCACCGCTCTGCGGCCTCACACACGGTCGCCGAGTCGCAGCAGCTCGTTCTCTGCCATGGCCATGGACGGCTCCAGCGACGACGAGAAACTTGTAATACCCGAACGCGCGTCCAAAAATCCAGAGAGCAGCTCATTCGATATCAACGATGCGTTCTCGGATGGAGACTCGGACCACGATGACCACCCAAAATTCGACTTCTCTGTGTCTGTGCGCGATGAGATCGCCCGCAACCTCAGCTGGATAGAGGCCCAACACGATTCTGATGGCGAAGAAGTAGAAAGACAATCGAGCGGGGAGTCAGGACTCCAAGACACCAGTATTTCCACGATTGACATTGGTGGTCCTGCCAGCATTCTCGGCTCTCATAGCACAACAAATTCATCCCGCTCCCGGACACCGGAAGATTCCATTCATTCGACCGACTTTTCTCAGATCTCCCTATCGGACGATTTGACGCGGGAACGCGAACTCTCTCAACCTCAACTTAATGTGGATCACGAGCCTACGGACGAGGTTCACGCACTCGAGCAAAGCAACGAGCACCCTTATCCCAGTGTGTACATCGATGCATCTAAATCACTGCCTTCCCGCGTCGAGGTTGCCTCGACAGAAGGTCGCCCTCGCGCGAGCTCACATCTTGACCTTCCGAACCGGTCTTCCGAAGACCACTCGGGAAGCTTACCACTCTCGGCCCCAGCAACCTCCGCTGAACGCTCATTCGAAATCCCAGAATCATCTTCCCTGCCCATCCCAGCCACGCCGACGAAAGCTACCTTTACTCACAGACCAACGAGATCCATGGGCCCCAGTGCCCTGGAGAAGGTTATAAGCAAGACAAGGCCGACTTTCCTGCCTCCGAAGAATAAGCAAGAAGATAATAAACACATGGCCGATTGGGAAAATATGATGAAAATGAGCAGGGCAGCTGGTACGTCGGAGACCCTATGTGTGCTATCCCTATCCCTGATTCCATATAGAGGGGAAGAGGCAGGCAGGACTGCAAGGGCGAAGACTTGCTCGAGAACGAAAAATTGAAGAATCTCTGCATATCTGGGAACGAGATATCGTTCCAGATTGGAGGGTAGTACACAAAAATCCTGCCTTACGTCAGCTTTGGTGTCGCGGAATTCCGACAAAGCTTCGTGCGTTTATGTGGGAGCGGGCGGTCGGAAATGCGCTTGCTCTGAGTAAAGGTAACACGGCCCGTTCGCGACATCAACCGGTCTCTGATCTACATGTTAGATAACTACAGGTCTTGTTTTGCACGAGCTAAACGCGCCCTCAACGCTGGAACATTCCCGCCAGAAACCCTCACACTCATGGAATCCGATATCCTCAGTACCCTTCCATCATTGCACATATTCCACCCATCCACAGGACCATTGTACCAAGATCTCAAAGACATGCTCTGTGCTTGGGTAGTCTCACGTACAGATGAGGGCTTGGGATACACATTCGGCATCGCCAAACTCGCGGCTATGCTTTTGATTAACATGCCGGTGCAACAAGGCTTCGTAGTCTTGCGAAATCTGCTGGAAAGACACTGCATGAGGAGCTTTTATGGTGGTGCGTCGGCAAAAGATGATGTAAGTTTAACATTATCGTATAGGCTTTATCGTGGCAAGGCGGGTCCTGATAGACCCTGTTCAGGTTGAAGCTTATTACAGGTGAAGACGGGTCTGTTCTGAAGATGACCACCCATCTCATGAAGTAATCCCAGAATATTCGATACGCTTCTTGCCGATGGAATGCCGAAGAGTAGGCTTCAAGTTTTTTCCGCGCTTCTGCCTGTCGACTAAGATACACCCAGTCTACTTTAACTTCAAGCAACACCAAATATCTCCTGCGGCATACTTGCGGGATTGGCTACTCCCCCTTTTCCTTGATCATCTCCCGTTCGAAGCGTGTGCTCGAATATGGGATGTACTGTTACTGGAAGGCGACGCGTTTCTATACCGTTCATCTTTAGCAATACTTGCAACTTTAGAGTCGAGGTTGTTCTATCCAGATCGGCAAGAGCTTCTGGCGGTACTCCGGTAAATAGCCATATTGTTTACATTGGGTGTTTTTTTGACTTGTACCACAGTGGAGAGAGCAAACCTGCTATGGAGGTAGCCAAGCGAGAAGGCCGATCAGTGGATGGCGGGAAGTATGCGATTTACACTGTCGATGAGGAGACGGTGTGGGAAAGAATCGACAGCATGGCAGATTGGTGGAAGGAGAGTACTTGGAATCGGCTGGTTACAAGGGAATTGCCAGACTTGTAAGCACTGGCGTTTCTTTCGATATTAATATTTATTGCAGGCTGTCTTTGTATCATCAGCAGAAATAATAAGTTTTGATCGCCATGCGAACTGGTAAGGGGTTTTCTGACATTCTCATTGCGGTCGTGGTTCTTGGGTCCTGATTCAAGGTCCAAGCTAAAGCACTGAAGCTAGAAGCGCCGCAGCGAGGTCCTCTCATGGCCAAAAACAGACACGCAGATCATCACTCGTGGCATGGCACAGGCAAGAACGCGCAACAATTTCAAATATAATTATATGGTGGGTGTTAGGAGGCTATGTAACCCAATTTAAACATAGATCAGGCCGCGGCATATGTGAGCTTCACACTTCTTGATAATGACATGCACATCTCGTCTAGAGGCATAGCACAACTTTAGCATATTACCATGTATATGAATTCCAACTGTAGAGGTTGGCGAAATCCCGGAAGGTTGGAAACTTCAACTATTATACCCGAGAAAATCCCACAGCCTAACAACAGCAAACAACGCGGTGGTGACAGGCGATGCTAATTACATACCCCAATTTACAATTCCCTTTCGTATATAAGATGGAAAGTCTGCCTCTTGGGCCGCATCCAACCTGTATTCGGCTCCTGCTTTGCGAAAACGATGCGCTCAAGAGATCTGCCGGCCTGGAAAGCTAACCTCTACAAATTTTATGCACCAAGATATCGCATGCCGATGTGAGTGCCTGTGCTTTCGTGAAAGTGAGGAACTGCAATGAAACTGACCCACTTCTGTAGCCGCAAAAGCTCTAAGGACAAGTGTCCAGGTCCATGGAAAAATTATGGCGCCTACTTTGGTCGCGTCGGGCATGCCCATTTTTCAATGGAGCTACTTCTTCGTGAAGCTTTAACTGTCGCAGAGGAGCAGGAGTGGAAAAACTTTCAGTGCGTAGAGAAATTTACCTGTTATAATTTTGCTTTGACCTGACCTGTTTCCGCATTGCATACAGGAAACGGCGCCAACATATGGCGTCTCAGGTGCTTCTTGTGATGACCCGAGATCTTGAACGTGAGATCAAGGCACTTGGTGCGGACGTATCCAAAATTGCGCGAATGGTAAGCGCCTTATTATTGAAGCATCAAAATTATTAATTATGTATACTTAGATGGAATATGGTCGAAACAAAGCAAGAACCAAGGACGCTAGGGACTTGAAGCAAAAGATTCTCGAATGGATCACACCTGGGCAACCATTGACGAATGCAGATAAAAAGCCTGATCGCGGTTTCAACCACCAGCAAATTGGCGCTCTTTTATGTCCTGTAAATTTGTCGTGGTCTGATCTTGAGTGAGTTTGTTTTTCTACGATTTACAGAGGCGGTTGACATGCCTCAACAGGACACAGTCACAACTTCGTCACGGAACATTGGATGTTGTTGACTGTCAATGGCCAAGCTTTCTCTATCCCGAAGGTTATTTCAGCTGGAGTAATCAGTGGTATGGCTTTCTCAAAAGCGACATTCTTCTCAAGGTGCGTCCTGCTTTACCTTTCAGAGCCCTGCTGAACATTCATACAACAAATACCAGGCATATGAATATCTCTTCTTCCAAACACCTTTATGGGCTTCTGGAAAATCTGAAAGCTCCGTCCAATCGGTCTTTGAAATGAGGCATGTTTCCGCTGCTTCAATCGCATATGTAGCCTCTCAGGCAAGTGGTATGGCATTGTCAATTATCAATCACGCTGATTCACTTCGTGTAACAGGTTTACTTTGCGCTATCTTCGGCGTCCTACTTCATGGCTTGGAAAGGTTATGTCAAAGAGCTATACGACCGCTTGCTCGACCTTCTAGAGGATCCTCGCTGCGAGCACGAAGCTGAAGAGCTCATGTGTTGGTGGAACCAGTAAGGCAAATTCCATGCGCGTACGGGTGGCGTTGGTTCTTACGCGATCCTTAGGCAATTATTTCCTGTACGGTTGAGACTATGGGAACAGCAGCGAAACGCTAAACTGGAGAAGGCAGAAATGGAAAAGTCGCGAGAGGAGGACGACATCCAAGATGCCTTCAATGCCGCATTTGCTGACGTTGATTTCATGAGTGATGCGGGTGAACCAGAGGAAGGTTCAGAGATGGACCGGTCAATGATGCAACTCGAAGACTTGATCCACGTCGAGTGCTGCAGCGACTCCGCGGTTAATATTTGAAAATTCAATTATTTGACTTCCAGAGATTCCCTATGGTAGAGGCATAGACTCAATGGTTGCGGTCTGATACAACGTTCCCAGCCTCCTATTGATATCTACATTGGATCACACAGTAAATCGGATGTGTGGTCTAACAGCGAAATGGATACACATGGCCCTCCATCTGTAGCTGGCTATTTTGCGCCTCTCCGTGCGCAAGCGACTACTTTCCTCCTATATGATTCATACAGGAGATCATCGCGGGTATCACACAACCCTCTCCGACAAGTTACGTTGCTGGGGGCCAACATGTGAGAAGCAATGGTCAAACGGAAGGGGGAAAGTACTCACGCGAATGGCCACAATTAAAATGTATGCGATTCTGAATGGGTATCTATTTCAGCTGCTGTACTAGCTGTACGAGCCGCAAAGACGACCGTTGCTAGTTCAATATTATTGATCGTTGGTTTGTTGCTACAGGAAAATAAGACCGTAATTAGCAGTTTCATTCAGAGCAAGCAAGTATAAAAATCACCCTGGTATAACGCCTAGCTTGAGTTCCCTGAAGATCCGACAAGCTAATATGCTAGCGAAGCATACATGTAGGGGTGGTATGATGCCTTTGTACGGCGATCCCGAGCTTACTTTATCAGAGTAAAGAACGTAAATGGTGGCTACCCCAAACGCAATGCAGGTACTAAGTCACGCATTCAGATTGGAAGGAGGCAGAAAAAAGGTTATAAAACGCGCACAAATAGTAAATCTGACCCCCACGCAGAAGAGCTTTGGTAAGCCCCAGAAGCCCGTCTCCTGTGGTGAATGACAAGAGCCGCCGCTTGAAGCCGCCGCCCGTGACGGAGAACGTCGCCAATTGCCATGACACGGCAAGGTATACCAAAGTGTCGAAAATCGCGTTGATAATGTAAACCCATGCGTCCACTTTCCCGGGCACGATAACGTGTAGGGTAATGAATCGTTGGCGGGCGCTTACACCGTCGTAGATGAAGTAGGCAAAGACGGTCGCCCACAGGGCCCCAAAGAATGCCATTGCCCTTTTGTCGTGGCGTAGGACTGCGCAGAGTCGAATGTAGAACAACCACGACGCCACAGGTAGGGTCAGCGTGTCAAACACCACCGACGCTACTGCAGCGATTGGTGATTCCTGGGATAGGACAACTTGCATGACCCCATTTGTATCAGATAAACCTGCGGTCATATTGGACAAAAGGAAGTTCGAGCAGTGCCAGCCCAGCCCAGAAAGCCTGTCGAAAGATGTCAGCAGTGCGCTGGAAAAAGCGACTTCTACCGACTCACCTCAGTAGAAAATACGCGGCATTCAAGCAGTATGAGAGCCGAGGCCGTCGAGAGGCTTTACTGACCATATGCAGCTCATCCGAGATCGACAGTGTCCAGTCCCAAACGCACATCTGTTTAAATTTCGAAGATCAGGAATAAGCGCTCTCATGATGGAGCTTCAAATACTGACCGTCAAGCAAATGAGTTCCACAAATCGTAGTAGCTGCAGTTCCATAGCTATAGCAGTGAGTTCTTCAATCATTGCGGGAGGGACTCCCGCCGGCACACTGGTGGGAGGAGCGCTGGCCATGGAAAGGAGGTCTAACAGGACATGTCGAATGGGAATCGCCCTGCGTGATAGTTAAGTGCCGTGTAGAGTCGTCAGGGACAACCTTAAGTGACCATGCGTGTCTTCTGGTGTCTTCCCGTCAATTATCCTGATATCAATGATCGAGCCCATGACAGATGAAACAGCTGGTTCGTTGGCACAATTTAAAACCACGGGTTGGAAATTGATGTGGCGCTCTACTTCGGGCCTAGAGTTCACTTGGCCCGTCAACAGTCGGACAGCAGCATACAATACTTATTTAACCTGAAAGGACGATCAGTTTCAGGAGCGGCGGAGCGTCATAAATATTGGAATGTGGCACATTAAAGGCACACCGGAAGATTATTGGCATGTTTATTCTAAGCGGCGGGTCCTGGATTCGTAATAGTCGTAAGCTTAAGCTTTGATCAGAAAATGGGGAATTCTGCTGTGTACCGAGCGCATGCCAGATTATATATGCACGCTGTGAATCAGCTGATGCATTGGTGGCAAGTCGAGACAGGATTTCAAATTCAAATTCAAAATTGTCAGATCGGAGCCGCGAACACGTGATGGATGACAAGTAGCAGCAGTGTACTGCCACTGTCATACTGTGTATGGCAGTGTAACGCCCTTTCCCCTCCCAAACTACCACCTGCCCTCGTTCATTTATCTGCCATGCCTATCACCCACCTCACATCTCTTGGCCAGTTGAACGGCCTTTTGGCTCAATCGAAGGAAAAGGTCACAGTGAGTCTAGTGTCTGAACCATGCGTGGCCGATCATGTTGCTTATGTGTTGTTTTGCGTAGGTGATAGAGTGAGTCGAAAGTCCAGCGGATGTACAGAATTCCTTGTTGTGTATTGACGGTTTCATTCAGCTTCCATGCATCATGGTGTGGTGTGAGTGGACAACATTGTATACCGATTCTCACCAATTCTCATATTCTGCTAGCCTTGTCATGCTATAGCACCTACATTCGAGCAGTTATCCTCGAAATATCCAAACGTCAATTTCCTGAAATGCGACGTGGATGCTTGTGGTGATGTTTCAGCAAAGTACAAAGTCTCGGCCATGTGAGTAGACCTTGCCCAGTCTGTCCGTCTATTACTGAAGACGTGTCCCCTTATCGTAGGCCGACTTTCATATTTTTGAAAGGGGATGCCAAAGTAGACCAGGTTCGAGGAGCGGACAAAAGGTACGTTATTTGCTCATGAGTCAAGTGTCTTTCTAACGAGCTTGCGGAACAGCGCGCTTTCATCGGCAGTGGCCAAATACGCCGCCTCGAGCCCCGCATCAGGGACACAAGCTTTCGCTGGCAAAGGCAATACCCTTGGCGGCTCTTCCAAGTCATCCCCATCTTCCTCCTCGAACAACTCTAGCACTCCAGCTGCGGCATACCCTTTTGCCAACATAGATCCCCAAGTGAAGGTGTTTGCGGGCCTTGTGGGAGCTTACCTTGTATTCTGGTACCTGAGCTGAGTGTACGCTGAGGTTCCAAGCTGGATCGTATTGTATACAACATTCATGGCTATTTAACTATTGTCCGGAGAGATCAGCAACATATTGGACCTGCGTAAACCGATAGCGACAGATTGGTGATAGCGTCCCTACACTTTCACAGACCCCAACGGAGCTGCTCGTTGGCGACCTTTGCTGCCGCCTCTTTGGCACTACAGATGCGATGTGGTTAACGCAATCCGCCGACGAGCTGTTGAACCGAATGTACTCACCCCTTTAGACTGGTTCCCTGTCCGGTCCCTACCACGATTTTCTCCATTTGGCCTTCAGTTGGATTGTTCACTGCAGGTTTCATATATCAGCTCAGCGGCGTGCAGTTCACGGGAATCTCTTACTCAAGCAAGAAACCGTCCAGATCAAGCTATGAGCGGACCCGTCATGCTTAGGCGCCCATTCGATCTCGCGCCTCGTTTTCGCCGCCATCTGGTTGAAAGCCGCCAGGATGGGCTGCGAAGAGCTTGAAGTGGATGGAGGCAGAGCTGGCGGCGAACTGGATGGTGGGACCGCATAAGAAGGGCGAGGAGAGCCTGCAGATTCGGCGCTGGGCTCGACGATGCGGTCCACCCATGCTACGATGGGACCAAGTCCTTTGGAATAGTAAACGGCACCAAGATACGTGAACAACAGTGCTCTCGATTCCTATGCATGCGCAATTATCAATACCGCATCACCTGACAATCATCACGATGAACACAAACCTGTGGCGTATTGATTTCATTCCTGACCGTAGGGTTGAATTTCAGGTTCTTCTTCATATCGTACGCCTTGACCCAGTTGTCGATGTTGTCGTCTGATAGAATTTCTTGTTTCTTTGCCTACCGCTGTGCACTTGGTCATTGCTACTCGGAACTACTTCGGTTCAGGCTTACCACGATATCTGCTGCCTACCGCTGTGCACTTGGTCATTGTCACTCGGAACTACTTCGGTTCAGGCTTACCGGCAACATTGGCTTGACCAAGAACAGCCGCTGGGTCACAGCGAGTATCAATGCACTCTCACCCAGCTCCTGAAACCTTGTGTTATCTCCATAGTTTTCGTTATAGACGGTCTCGTCGTGGTTAAGTGAGTTGTGGGTGTACACGTCCAGCAGGATTTCGCCCTCAAGCGCGGGCAGATGTGGGAGGGATGTCATGGGTGAGCTGTGAAAGCAAGTTATGGTTCAGTGTTGTTTATATGGGCATCGATAAGGATTGGCGCTTAGATCCATACAGGTATCCGTTTACACAGCTTCAATGACGAGCGTGTGCGGGTAATTGATAGATCTGCAAGCAGTAGATGGAGACCAGTTATCCTGATCAGGCGTGTAAAGTCTGGATTCATCAAATATAACGGTTCCATAGAGCCAAAGCTTACTCACCAGATTGATGATGCTTTTGAAGAGTGCGATGCTTTTGAAGGCAGGAGACGAAGACCCGGACTGGTCTGGCCATAGACGCGCCGATCACGTGCCGCGCATACTTCCACCGACGCGATCGTTTATCAAGTTCTTTCGCGCTCTGAAACCTCTTCACCAACTACCACCACACCACTACCAAAACTCACCTTTCCCTTTGCCTCGCCAAAGATTTACTCGACCAACCACTACTACCCTTCTACTCTACCTCTATACAATGTCAGGACGTGGAAAAGGCGGAAAGGTCAGCGTTTCCCCCTTATAATGTCGAGTCCTTTGTCTCATTGATCGGTTCGTGCTCGCAGGGTCTAGGAAAGGGTGGTGCCAAGCGTCACCGTAAGATTCTTCGTGACAACATCCAGGGCATAACCAAGGTACGCTACTGAGAGCATCTCACTTACTGGGTGAGCTAACATACAACCCTGCAGCCCGCCATTCGCCGTCTTGCTCGCCGTGGTGGTGTCAAGCGTATCTCGGGTCTCATTTACGAGGAAACCCGTGGTGTCCTCAAAATCTTCCTCGAGAATGTCATTCGTGACTCCGTGACATACACCGAGCACGCAAAGCGCAAGACTGTCACCTCGCTTGATGTGGTCTATGCTTTGAAGCGTTCAGGCCGCACGCTATATGGCTTCGGTGCATGATTGCTTGTACTGTATGTCATCTTCCCATTTCTTTTCCCAGTACGATATTGATGAACCTCATTGCACAGCGTGATCATTATATTATTTCTCGTTCACCATCCATGTACTACTAGTGCCCTGATTTATATCGAATAATTAAGTTTATGACGAACTCGGACGTGGTCAGGATGAAACACTTGAACCAGTTAAAGGTGTTGCCTCTAGTGCAGAAGGGCTACGGCGAACTGTATATTGTAACATTCACTGATAGAGGTGCACTATTGGTTGAGACGGCGAGCGCCATGGGGGCGCTACATACATCTACTCATGAGACGCGTTTATAACATGTGCAAACAGGTTGTTGATCACTTTTGATTTCGTGTGGTACTGCCAAAGTGGCTCTGGGTTAAGGAATTTGACTGAAGTGCATATGATTTGTATCACTAAATGGTAGAACAGATCGAAGCGACATATGCCTGGCTAAAGTAGAGAAAATCCATCCATCATCTGATTCAACTGTACAATTGGCAAGATATTTTGTGGGCCTAACGGTCGCTTGGGCTCTTTGGCCACCTGTTCCAAATTGAAGTAACGCTGGTCCCCCGCGGAAGATGCACGGCGCCTTCGTTCCGGTTTCTTCGGGCGACATTCGACTGTTTTGAGCATGTGAGGATCATGATTTTCGTCAAACACTTGCGATTGGGCCCTCTTGTGCAATGACCACGAATTCCTCTTCTTGTGCGAGGGGCGGGGGCTGGTAGAAGTCGGAGTACGCTTGCTCTGGGCTAGCACCTGCCTATAACTTTCAAGGAAGGTATGCGGTGGAACAGGGGGTTCCAATCTCTCCGCCAGCAGCTTGGCTATCACGTTCATCTTGAGGATGCGTATCAGGCCCACTTTCTTCCCTTGCAATGGGTGGAGTAAGAAGGGGGAGAATGAAAACGACAAGGGCGTCAATGTCTTCTCTCCTGCCATGGCCTTGCCCTTTGTGTCGGCTTTGCGGTCCAACACGATGTATTCGAGCTTCCATTTTAGCCTAGTGTTCGCATCAAAACCACGGGTGTCGTCAGAATCTAGCGAAAGCAACGAGGGAGATACTGGCTCGCTGCCGCTGACGGTGTAGACGCCATTCCTCTTCAGTGTCAGAGAAGCGTGTCGAGAGATGTACTCCCGACTCTCATCACCATTGACAGAAATACGCCGGAGAACGGGCGGAGGATCCAGTGTAGATTGGTGGAAGTTGAATTTTTGACGCGTGGTGGGCACGAAGTCCGCAATACCTGCATGAAAGGAAGTCGCGTCCGGGTCGTCGGTGTTACGTCCAAAAGGACACAGAGAACGAGTGCTTCCAGACCAGCCAGCAAATCTGAATTTTGCTTCAATACCACGGAAGCCTTCTTGATCGATGCTGAGGTGTAGCTTGATATTTCTAAGCCAAGGCAAGTTTTGTGCGAGGTCTTCGTGACCCGGCCTAGACAGTGGAGCATTCCTCGACGCGCTAGCAGGAGGACAGGATGCGACAGATGTCGCAGTCGAGTTGGAAAGAAGCCTACGGCGACGATGAAACATGGTAGGCGCGGTGGTCGTATCGGGGGAGCACGGGGCTGAATCGGGAAATTCTAACTCGGTAGGGGAGATGCCATTGAGACGAGAGGGCGACTGGAGCGGACTACTGCGTGTAAGGTGACCTTTAACCGGACTACCATTGCTAGGGTACCGGCCAGGGAATCGAAGTTTCTTCCAAAAGGAGCCCGCCGAGCTTGAGGATGCGATTGAAAAATCGCCAGAAAGAGATGGAGATGGAGGGGCAAAGCTTGGAGACGGGAGCGTGGAAAGGGTTTGGCACGATGGGCTGTACGTGAGGAGCTGATCGTCATTTTCCATATTCGCAGGAACAGCAAAGCCATCTTGAGACAGGTTGATGGAGGAGCTTGATGCCTGGTGGAAGGAAGGAGATTCAAGAAACCTTGTAGTGGAGGAGTAGCTGTGAGGGGTTCTCGGAGAGGCATCGCACGCATCTGCATCCGGCTGTGACCCTAGGTACTCGGAAAGCGTGAACCGTAACGCTGCAATCACCAAGTCCCCGGTCTCTTCATTATCACCGTGAGGCCATCCGTGCGTTTGGATAAGTGGGGATGGCACACGCTCAGGAGCCAATCTCAGAGATGCGGACTTTGGGATGTGGATGGCAAGTTGGATGGGCGTAGGTCTGATCGTGCCAGGTATTCCACTCCTGTTTATTGGGCCAAACGTACCCGTAGTCTGGATGCTGACCATGCTGAAGCTTTGAGAGACGGCGTCCTTTCCTGCTGCGGTGTCGAGTTTGATATTGGAATCCATGACAGGTATTTCTCCGGATGGTTGACGCACGCCCCGCGTATTTGCAACATATACCTCCCCATTTCCCGCATGCTCAGTAGCGGTCGGAAATGCAAACATCTACAGCGATTCAAGGTCAGCAGAATTTCGTAGACAGACGTGATAGAAGTTGAGCGTTCAACGTTCAAAGTTCCGAAAGAAGGCCTTCTCGGTCTTTTTACCAGATCTACCACAAGCTTTTGGACATATCACCAACATATCACAATAAATATTATGCAGATCAAATTAGATTACAACTGCTGCTGCATTTTTGATACCTCGGCCTCCTTGCGAGCTAGAGATTGCCTATTCTTCAACAAGCAATAATCCCCGTACTCGTTCAGACTTTGCCACTTCTCCCCCGGCATCCACAGGGCACGGGTCAACATCGAAGAATGACGAGCGTCCAGGAACGGTACGCAGGCCACTCTTTCCCAGGTTTGAGCATCAGCAGCGTAGCGAGGCTCATACATAGAGCTGGATGGGTGCAATGGGAAGTCCAAATCAACAAGATAGTCACACTGGTCATCCGCAACCTGCAACACGGGTCAGCATCTGAGAACACACTTGTCATGTCGGATATACGTACATAGAATGCGGGAGCTTCGCGATTGACATCATTGAGTCCGGCAGGTGCGCTGCGAGTGCCTTTCCTCCACCACAGCCCACTATCTTTTACTGGGGGACCTTCGCCGAAGTGGCCAGGTAGCAGGCCATCAAAGTCGCTCTTCACAAAGTCAACTCTGACACCATCTGGAACCAGGTAGTGTCCTGGGAACCTGTGCCACTCTTTCCCTACACAAAGGGTAAGGTTGAAAAGCTTGACAGGGGACAGGTCAAGGCGCGGGATCTCCTCAACCGGAGTGTTGGGGGGGAAAGTGGGAACAAGGCCGGTTGCTTCAAGAAGACGAGGGAGCTCGGTAGTCTCGAGTTCAAAGTAGACAGTTTGCGGTGCATGATAGTACTTCCATAACGCGATGATACGGCTGAAGGAAATGACCGCGGAACCGACAACGATGTAGAATGTGAAGTTGCTGAAAATTTTGGACATAGATGCCTAGAATAGGGTCAGTTTCAATGTTGAAGAAAAAGTACGAGGTATGCTAACCCTGTAGGGAGAGCTGGTCGTCTTGATATAATAGACCTCCAGCCACCCTCTGACAAGATAGAGAGCTACTGCGGCGTTGAAACAGAGCATCGGATACGCAGGAAACATGAACCGCTCCTCTTTGTGCGCCTGCAAGGACAAAATGCCCAACCAGATGTAGAATGGCATAAGCCTCACTCCGAGGATGAAGAACGGGGAGCTCTGCTCGGAGCCAGTGCTCAGGCCAAGACGTCTGCGGTCTATTATCGAGGTGATGAATAGAGCAGGCAAAGATATCAAGGCGAGAGGTACGATAACGTTGAAGTTGAGGGTAAGATTGAGGATGTAGAAATACCATGGTTCGGTTCCATACAAGTTAGGTCCACGCTCAGAACCGCCGAAGATGTTGTAACGGACGATGTTCCAGGGGACTATTGCGAGTCGTCCATAGGCAAGAGTGTCCAGTCCAATTACGGGAATCTGTACTTTTTGTTAGCTAAATACGCGAACGGGGTGAATCGTACTTACGAAGATGAGGGATGCTGCCAGTCCTGCACCGATGAGACGCGTCGAACGCTTGACGAACCATGGGCCACGAGCTGACGAGGCAACCCGGTCGGCTCCTAGAATGAATAGCTCCTCGATAACGAACGGAATGGCAAGTGCGAGTGCAAACGGCCATCCGACAATGGCTCCCGTAGCATATGCCAAGGTTGATAGCAGAGTGCGCCTATTATTCTCTGAGCTAGGAGGGACCACCGAGAACGCGAATGCAAGAGTGCTGGCATACATAGCAAAACTAGACGGGAGAAATGCTGCAACAACCCAATGGTCAATTCTCAGCCTGAAGTAAATGCATACTCAGACTTGCCTGTAGAAGCATTCCACATTCCTGCGCTGAAGAGCAACATGAAAAATAGATATCGGCCAACGCGCTCATTGACCTTTTCGACAACAGTTCGGTACAGCTTTGCTTCGCATAGAGTAGATATCACCGCGAGAGTGATCCGGAGGGCGAAGAAGGCAGGGCGCTGCGGATTTGTCACATGAGCATGTCATGTCAATGAGAGTGGGCCAAATAAGCTGCACACCTTTTCGGAGCCAAGTAGCACTGCAGGGAGTCGCACAGAGAACAAATGGAGCAAAATGTACGCCCAACTTCGAATCGCGTACACTGGGGAAACTTCCCAAGTTTGAAATCCAACTCCACGATCGAGATAGTGCAATGGCTCCCAGAAATTGAAAACTGTTCAACCATTAGCACAGGGATCTTGATAGAAGTGTGTATCCCATACCTTCATCACAGTCCTGGATGTTAGAGTACATAGCACCTGCCATACGAACCAGCATCAGAATCCGAATGGCCAGTGAGAAGCTCGCGTTCCATGGTCTCTTTTGCGCCCTGGCCTCCTAGCATTAGACAGCGCACTAAGACTGAGGACAAGAGCTCGCACCTTCGCAGCTGGTCTTGCAAAATTCCGGTGTGTCGCACAGGCTTGGGCGCGGCTGTTTTGGCCGACGCGTCTGGCCGACGGAAACGTATGTGTTGCGCGTTGGAAGCCATTGAGGCGTTTTGCAGGACACCGTCCGTACTTTTGAGATGAAAGTCGGTGTGAGAGGTGTGACAAAGGTGGGCCGGTGATGGTCGGATGATCACACACCATGGGACTTTGGCTACACGTATTCCGGCTATTGGTCCCGATGCGTGGACGCGTCGCGTCCACTGGCCTCGGCTGCAGCATGCGGGTTCCATTTTAATTCAAGTACGATGAAATTTGTGTAGAAGGGAAGATACGTAGAGCGTAGCGATGAGGTGTAAATATCAGCAACAACCTGAGTAGCTATCCTCAAGGTGAAATAATTAAAGAGTGCGGCCCAGCGGCTACATAGATCTGGGGGAAATTGCCTCAGTCGGCCAGATCCGTATAATCTTCAATATAATCTATCATTCCAATGCAATCACAAAAAAAGCGATACAGAGGGGGAGGGGGCGGAAGGGAGGACTCAGACGAAATAAGGGGTCTGCGAGAATTGAACCGGCGGTTGAACAGTACGGCACCGCCGCTGACACAGGGGCGAAGTTTGGCAACTGTCTGTTAGCCTTTGTTAGCCTGCCTTGTACTTTCCACATCAACTACAGACTCCCATTTTGAGCTGCGATCCTACTCTGTAGGAAGCCATCTGGGTATGAACGACATATGCTTTCTCGGCACTGGGCGTGCCCGAGATGCTAGGGCTAGGGCTGCTCTCGGACAAGGCTCGCTTGCACCGTTTTTTAGACCTTATTCGAGAGAACTTGAATCAGAGAGCAGTACCACTGGTTGCGCGTGCCACCCGACTCTCAACATCCCCGAGGTGCATGTGGATGATCGCAGGCAAATGACAGGTACCTTCCTCGAGCCAGTGCGGTACCCCCGATGCCAACCTGGGCATTCGAAATCAATCCTAATCGCTAGTGTTCGAAATATGGCTATATAATGTCGTCAGGCGGGGTTCTTACTCTGATAGGCTTTTTAATGGCTTGTATTGGATCGCGCGCCCTCCTGCTCTTAATGGACCTTTGAGCCCACCTAACAAAGAAGTGTGATAACCCACTAAAGCGCGGTGATTGTTTTCATCAACGTACAACCGGATGTTCGGGAGATGGGTACAGAAGTGTTCATATTGGACTTCGGTTCTGGGAATTGGAAGACGCTGTGCGGGTCTGTAGGCGTCGAAACTTGTCACAAATAGTGGCAAGAACTTCTCGAGTTTCTTTCAAGCTTTGCTCTCTTTCTCCCACTCTCTTGTACCTGCCACCCACAACCGACACCCTACTTCACTATTTTCTTGTCTAGCAGTCTCTCTTTTATCTTGGAAAACGCACGAAACGACCACGCAGCAAAAACACACTCGTTCAATATGGATGACGATTCGTTGGCGACCGCGCAGCACTTTATTTTCGTGTAAGTTGTTGCCCTAGTAACCCGTCCGGATGCATCAACCAACTCACCAATGTTCTTGCAGTACGCAAGTCTACTTCTGCTGTGCGTACGGGTCGCCCCTCCCTTGTAGCCTGTATTGACTCGGGGGTTTAGCTATGGCTGCGGTTGTTGTCTGGGACTGGGTCATCTCCTTGCCTCGCGAATGGCGCTTTGTAAAGACCTTAACCTCTCTTGATACCTCTGATTATCTGACGCAAGGTAGATCTGGAAGACTCATTGGACACCCGTCAAAGTCGCGTATCTGTTCTGTCGGTATGTCAATATTGCTGTCGATTTATATCGCCATGCACTAATGAACCTTTGCAGTTACTGGGTTATGGCAGTGGTTCCTTACTTGCTGTACTGCTTCGTCATGGACCATTCGTTGGAGACATGCCAAAGGATTTTCAATGTACGTTTTAGTTATTGATGCGCATACACTCCACTCATTTTGTCAATCCTAGATCCCGGTAGTGCTAGCTTTGTGGAACCAGGTCGGCTCGCAAGGTATGTTTCCTTAGCTTGCGATCAGCATGGTACTCATTGTCCTGTGAAGTCATCCTTCTCATTCGCACATATGCATTTTTCAATCGGAGCCGCTATATCCTTGGCGCCCTTAGTACGGCAATGGCTGGAGTTGTCTCTTACCAGCTTTATGTCGCCACCGCTCCAGAAATGAATTGTAAGAGCTCCTGCTTCTTTTAAGAGTAGCATTATCATTGATATGTCTGCTTGCAGTGCTGCCTTTTGTGACACCTCCATTCGTAAGCTCTCGATATCGGTGATTCAGCGCATGCCCTGATGAGACTCGCCGTTACAGAATAAAGGCCCGTGCTTTCCGTCTTCAAAACCTCACTCGGCGCATCTTCTTGGTAAGTTTTGAAATGATCGCACAGTGACGGACATTCTCATAATGATTCCTTTAGGATTTTTTGTACGTGGAGTTCTGTGTTGATATACCTATTCATTCTGAATAAATCCAGATCGCACCTCTTCTTTGGGATACCATCGTCACAACCATAACCGTTGTAAAGGCTTTCAACATTCGTCGCAGCAGTGGTGGAGCACCGAGCAGCAGGCTCATTCAAACATTTCTTCGCGAAGGTGTTTTCTATTATTTGCTTATCTCCGTTGCCAATTTGGTGAGCAAGTCCACGATTTGAGTTCTCGAGCGTGGCTAATCGATGCATGTAGATCAACGGTATCTTCTATCTTCAGTAAATTCATCCATGAAAGTTTCGAGTTGCCTGCTGATTTATTGTTCAGGCCGCGACAGGTCATCTCTGCTATCAACATCCCTCTCAGCGTCATGCTCGGTCCCGTACTTGCTTGTCGCCTGGTATGTGTGTTCTTTTTCCTCGCCCTGTTCAACTTCTCAATTACGATTTAGATTTTGGACCTCCGCGAACGTGGCTCCGAGACGGTATCCCATTCCGAAGGTACCGGCATGGCGGCGTTCACCACCAAGTCCAACAACTCGAACCCCCTCCCACCGAACTCTCCCAACTCTCCTTACGTTTCCAACCACCGCCTCAAGAACAAGTCATACTCGGATAAAAGCTTTGGCCAAACTCACCCACGCACGGGTGGCGTCGTCACGACCATAGGCTCCAATGTGCTCACCTCCATTGGAAGCGTTCTCCCAGAGCTCGATGAAGTAGATGATCTGGAGATGAACGATATCGGTGATATGGGCGGTGTTGGTCTGGGATTGGCGTTTGGAGATGTTGAGATGGGAATGACGAGGCACAGGAGCAACAGGAGCATGAGAAGCATGAGAAGCATGCATGGGGAGGAGAGTGGTGAGAGCGTGGTGACGAGTCCGGCACCTGCTTATCATTCGATGGAGGCCCTTCATGTCCCGCAAGCGCCCCCCGTGGACGGGGTCAGCGGCATCCGAGTGGATGTGGAACAAACGGTATCGGCAATGTGAGCCGAAGTAATCGATTCGGAGCCTCTCTCTTTTTAGTTCTCTCTCTTGCATCTGGAAGCTCTCTACAAACACTTTCTCGTTAGCCACGTAGGTCGACTGTCTGGTACTTAGAGTACGTCTAGACTTCATAAATCTCTCTCTCTTGCCTCCATACATAGCATGTCTCGCCGTTATTCGATCTGTCTTCCTTCATGCTTCTGGGAGAATGTGGCGCGCCTTTTGAACACGGTCCCTTTCATATTTGGGCGTTCAGCTCCTATCAGCTCCCTCACTCAGACTGCTTTGCCCTTTGATTGACGCTGCGGTTGCGGTCCGTCGACTGGGCAACACATTTCAGGTGTCTCACCGCGACCACACCGTTGTGCAGGCATATGTAGTGCTTTAGTCTGCTGTTTAATACATATACTACTCAAGCATGTCTATTATCATCTCCCCACTCGCGGTCTCCGACCTGGCGCCAGAAATACTGCTTTACATCTGTGAGTTAACTGACTCTGGCGAGCTCTCATGCGACGAGTTCTGACCAGCGGTTTGCTGCAGTCTCGTTTCTCGATTTCCCTGAGCTTGCGTGTATCGGTAGCATAAACCCTCAGCTTGCACTTCTAGTCGCCGACCCAGCACTCCATCGCACGCGTCTTCTGGTCGTTGCGCCCTCACGCGTTTCTCACGCGCTCTTCGCGCTCGGACCGCAAGGATTGGCCCTGAGGCCGACAGTGGGTGACCTGGTTCAAAGGGGCGTTATGCGAGGCCCCGGCATCGAGCGGAAATGGAGGATGGGGCTCTACTTCTACTCTGCACTGGTGAGCATTGTCGTCGGATATGCCCAACTTGGCCGCTAAACGTTGAAATCAGTCGGTGAAGCAGTACGAGACAGGGCTGCGCCTTGAGAAAAGATATAGAAGTCTTGTCATCACTTCTCAGCTTCGCCGCCGTGCACTGGGTCCCAGCGCACTTGAAAATCTCTATCAAACACGCGTCTTTCCAGATGTCGAGTCATCATCGCTCTCCATATCACGCCTTCTTCTTCCTGTGATGCACAAGTTGAAGTGGTCTATCCAACGTGATAGACTCGCGAAGGTGGTTCGAGACGGGCAAAGTCGTGGAGGACTTGCCTCATGGTTCGAGGCCAAGGGGCAAAGCATCATTCAAGACGGGGAAAGAGTCAGGCTCGCCTTGTGCCCCAGTGTAAAGAAGATGGTAGGTTTCTACGAGGGTTTAAATAATTGAGCAGTGTCTTCACGGGTTGTGTTTCCACTTCTTTGGACTATGTGCACGCATATTTTGGACTTGAAGATTGTTGTATATACTGTACCGCGGAGCCTCATCAGGGTGTAATCATAATATTGTTGCATGCATACATTTTCTTCCAATGTCGCTTTTGCAGCGTCAAGACGTTAAGACTTGTTTGGGTAAGCCAAGCTCGCGACATATATCCGCCATGCGTTGTTTCTCTTCGTCTGTGGATGAATCTCCAAATGCAGCATCCATCTCTTCCAGAGTCTAATACAAAAGGTTTCAACAGCCGTCAAGGAAGAGCATGCGACAAAACTCACGCGGCCTTTGGTTTCGGGTATGAAGACGACAGTGGTGATAAATGCCAGTACAGAGAAACCCGCAAAGAAGAAATACGTCCCGCCGTGAGCGAGCTTTTCCAGCATGATAGGTGATACGAGTCCGATAATGCTGAGCAGACCATCAGCAGAGGGACGAAAAGGATATTGCGAGCACGCACAAGTTGGACATCCAGGTGCAGGAGGTTGTGATGCTGATGCCAGTAGACCTTAGTGCGAGCGGGAATATTTCGCTAGGAAGGACCCAGCCAATCGGCGCCCAAGAGTAAGAGAAGTTGACGTCGTAGATGTATACGAACGCTGCCAAGTATATAACGCGTCAGTACTGTCTTCGACTCCAGCATTATGAAGGAAAACTCACCGATAGCAACGTGACCCGCGATGGGGTGCGCAGGCCAATCAGAGCCAAAAGCAGCGATCAAGGAGCCCACAATGATGAGGGAACCGCAACAACCAGCGGCACCTGCCATGAGCAACGGTCTTCTGCCAACTTTGTCTAGGAGAACGACGGCTGGGAGTGTTGAGACAGTCTGGAAGCAGGATTAGACATATTCGTGAACTGATGAAAGGATAGAGAGCGAGAGAGAGCATACATTAACAATACCATACACCCCAGTCGCGAGTAGCGATGTCGTGGTGGGATCTAGGCCTAGCTGTGCGAAGACTGAGGATGGAATAGTTAGTTATACGTCGTACTCTAGGTACAGAACGCGCTTACTTGTAGGTGCATAGTATATGATAGCCTATACCGGTTGCATCAGAATCAAGCAAATGGTGCATAGATGCAACTCGACTTACATTGCAACCCTACAGAGTGTTAGCATTAAATCGGATCTGGGGGAAGCAAAAAATCATACCATGAACTGTTGATAAAACATCACTAAACACCCCACAGCCAACCTCTTGAACTTTGGCCACGTTTGCACAAGCGCTAGATAGTTTCTGGCGAGCCTCGTCCAGTAGCCTGAGCTCTGCGTCGCAGCTTCGTGAATTGCCTGAGTCTCATTTGTGAACATGACCTCTGCTTTGATTTCAAGATACTCAAAGCGGACCGAGAGGTCTGCTTCGGGCTTGCGTCGCAGACGGGAAAGGGTGGCCAGTGCTTCGGACTCTCGGCCCTGCTCCATGAGCCAGCGAGGAGAGAATGGCATCCACATCATGCCGATGCCGAGACACTGCGCATGTATGGCGTTTAGTATACTAGAACGAGTGGATGAATGGAATGCGCACCAGCGCAGGAAGCATTTGAAGACCGACAGGGATTCGCCTGGATAAAAACGGCATCAGAATGGCATATCAAGCTGGATGAGAGGCGTACCATGATGCATCTGTCTGCCCCGTGCAGCCACCCGCAGGTACGTCGTTGTAGGGGTCAAATGTCGTTTTCCCATTCAGCAGTGGACCCGAGTACGGTACTCCGGGGGCACATCTCGTCCCACCTATGTGGGATGTTCCGTAGCCAATCCAATCTATTATAAATAAGTAAGGTAATTGAACACATCAAGGTCGCCCTACAGCTGGTTAAGATCTGAGTCGTTGTGTGGTCAGCATCGATCTTTCGATGTAAAGACAAAAAAAAGCTTACACCGAGGGTAATTGAAAGTTGTTGCAGTGAAACTAGAGACCCTCGGACATTGGGGCTAGAAATTTCGGCCAAGTACATGGGTACAACGTGGGTGAGAGCGCCGATTGCAAGGCCAGCGATGGCGCGACCAGCAAACAAGTATGCTGTGGGCATTTATACATTAGTAATGCCATCGAGTTCAAATAGGCCTGGAAATCTACCGGGAGACATTGCACCGGTTTGAAGTCCACTGCCGAGGAGAAACACGACGACGTTGCACATGATGTTCCGCTTTCTGCCAATCTGTGAGGCAGATGAATGAGCTCGGTCGTGGCCTTGAAATTAATATGTCAGTGTGGGATTCAAGAAAGCTCACCTTGTCGCAAATAGGGCCATTGACGAGAGATCCAAACCATGCAGCTGATGATCTCTACTTCAGATGAGAACCGTACGGCGAATGGTAGTGGTACATACCCAAGAGAAGCGTCGAAACAAACCAACCCTAAGACAGCAATGTCAAGGTTTGCCAGGAGCTTAAGCAAGGGATTTACTGACTTTCAGAGATGCATTCATGTAGATATTGGGGAAAGCCGCGCCGAACGACTCGAGGACGAGTATATTGCCAACCACGCCCTGATCATACCCAAACAGCTGATAATCGCGTATAAGCACGTTACAATCATAAACATTCAATGTAATGACGTACGAATCCGCCGAGGGTTGCGAAACAAGTCACCCCGAGCCTACAATCAATTTGATGTCAGCTCTGAGCTCCTGGAATCTCTGCCCAGAAGTCCGTACACAAAGGTGTTCTCCAACAAGCCCTTCACGCCGCTCTTCGACGGTTGAGGGCGGTCGAGGCTGGCACCACCAAACGCTGCGCTCTCTCTGCGAGTTTTGACGCCTCCTCCTGGCGTCTTGTAGGCTGATACAACTGAAGCGGTTTCTTCTCCTGACATGGTGGTCAAAGAGAATGGATATTGATGTGAGCCAGGACAATATTTATATCAAACTACTATCATGCATCACCTACAACCTCGCTTCGATAGCCGGTACGGTAAATCGAATGCGCCAGCAGTTCCAAGATAGCTGTTGAACGGATGCATTAACGAGGCGAATCTGAAGGTCAAGAGACTATGGATCTGTGATAGAGTTGTCAAGAAGTGGGCACACGACCACCCCACCGGCCCGGCCTCTTTACAGGCAGCGGGAGCGGTTCAATGTCCGAAAGGTGTTGGAAAGGTGCCAGCCTATGCCCACACATCACGAAATTGTGGGCGATCTGAGCTACGTTTATAATGCTCATCTATCGCTACCTTGATATATCATTTATACAGACGTTGGACTGTGCTATATAATGATAGGCAGAGTTGCTGATGTTTAGACTCAACTTCAGCAACCATTAACTGCCACGGTGGCTTTGATGCCAACGATCATCGCCGCACCGAGTCTTATAATCCCATCGTGGCTATACAATAGTGCCATATCAAATTCATTCGAAAACTGCGGGGCTGATTGTAAGTACATGTGCTGCTTATGCGAAAACAGATTGTTGCACAATCAGCGTCGTCGCGGCGTTTGAGCGCCCCTGTTTTCGTCACCCTTGGTAACAGATTTACGATGCCGTCAAATGGTCTCGGAGAGAGTTACCTTGCTTGCAAGGTCTCTCCTGACATATCCTTGGACACTGATGCGGCGCGTACTGACAGGATTGTACCCTATTGTACCCTTCTGACAACTTCCCAGAACGCCGTGTGAGACCGTCTAACCCTATACACTCAGTGGTTCTGTTCGATCTCGTGTTCTCTCGTCTGATTGCTAGTGGGTACCAACAAACTTCCCCGTGACTTTTCTCTGTCAGTCTATCATAGGGCCCTTCTGGGTTGCAGGCTGTGGCAGGTGCCTCAAGCCCCTTGGAACTAAAATCACGACGATGCGCCTTCGGATTAGCCTCGCCAATTAGCCTCCTTAGAATGTTAACTATCTGGCGACCGATTCCGACCGAGATTGACGAGATTGATAGGTGCTTCAGGTGTGTGGACGTCGCGTACGTACCCGAGGGGCTGTTTTGTTCTAACTTCTTCGTGAATCTTGGTCTTGTTGCGGCGGTCACCAAACGGCCCCCCTTAGGCCTGTCTTAGTGGCGCTGGTACAGCTCCACGGTTTGGTAGCGAGGTCCACTGGGCACGCATCAAAGAACATCTGTTGGAAAGATACGAGCCAGCTTCTCACTCAATTTCACACCATCCATCCCGCGAATGACACCGTTCAGTACCAACGTGTACCACCTCAGCTGTCACGTTGAGGTATCCTGTTGGCCCCTTCCCAGAAAGCCGTGTTGGAACTTTCCCCCTGCTGCGTATAAAAGGTGTGGTGGGCCCTCAAAACCCCCTTCAGTAAGCATCTGCAACCAGCCACATTGTCCTCCCGCTGACCCGCGCACTCTTACAGAATCGGCCCAGCATTTAAATCTCCTTTTTTTCATTCTTGAACAAATGCACGTGGTCCTCGCCAACATCTCTCTTTCTACCACTGTTTCCACTTAATACCCCGTCCGATTAAACAGATGCCCACCATTGAAGTCGTCAACAATTCCAGCGTCCAGGTGTTCATGGTAGCCATGACTGGTTCAGAATGCAATATGGAAAACGGGCTTCGTGAGGCAGGGGAGACAGGTGTGAGACCGTCGTGATCAAAACCAACCATGCCCCCGCCCCCAAGCCAGCTGCTGTCTACAAGCGCTGTTGTCACCTTCAATGGCTTCAAAGACCGTGTCGTCGTCGAGTAGACGAATAGGCTCGAAGCCAAATCCGTACCATATACCTTGCGGATATGCCGACTCAATTGACTCAATTTTGACTCCTCCAATGTAACACCATCTTTTGAATGAAAGTCCAATACCCGTCACCGAATTTAATAGATATTCAACAACACCCTTTTGAAGAACTATCCACCACCCGTTTGGAAAGTCAAGAGGTCAATACTTATTCAGGCAAGCCAAGCTCACGACATATATCCGCCATGCGTTGTTTCTCTTCGTCTGTGGATGAATCTCCAAATGCAGCATCCATCTCTTCCAGAGTCTAATACAAAAGGTTTCAACAGCCGTCAAGGAAGAGCACGCGACAAAACTCACGCGGCCTTTGGTTTCGGGAATGAAGACGACAGTGGTGATAAATGCCAGTACAGAGAAACCCGCAAAGAAGAAATACGTCCCGCCGTGAGCGAGCTTTTCCAGCATGATAGGTGATACGAGTCCGATAATGCTGAGCAGACCATCAGCAGAGGGACGAAAAGGATATTGCGAGCACGCACAAGTTGGACATCCAGGTGCAGGAGGTTGTGATGCTGATGCCAGTAGACCTTAGTGCGAGCGGGAATATTTCGCTAGGAAGGACCCAGCCAATCGGCGCCCAAGAGTAAGAGAAGTTGACGTCGTAGATGTATACGAACGCTGTCAAATATATGAAGCGTAAGCACTATCTTCTACCCCCAGCATTATGAAGGAAAACTCACCGATGGCAACGTGACCTGCGACGGGGTGCGCAGGCCAATCAGAGCCAAATGCAGCGATCAAGGAGCCCACAACGATGAGGGAACTGCAGCAACCGGCGGCACCTACCATGAGCAGCGGTCTCCTGCCAACTTTGTCTAGGAGAACGACGGCTGGGAGAGTTGAGACAGTCTGGAAACAGGATTAGACATATTCGTGAACTGATGAAAGGATAGAGAGCGAGAGAGAGCATACATTAACAATACCATACACCCCAGTCGCGAGTAGCGATGTCGTGGTGGGATCTAGGCCTAGCTGTGCGAAGACTAAGGATGTAATAGTTAGCTATATGTCGTACTCTACGTACAAAAGGCGCTTACTTGTAGGTGCATAGTATATGATGGCCTATACCAGTCGCATCAGAATCAAGCAAATGGTGGATTGCTACAGCTCGACTTACATTGCAACCCTGTAAAGTGTTAGCATTCAATGGGATCTAGGGGGGGAGCAAAAAATCATACCATAAACTGTTGATAAAACATCACTAAACACCCCACAGCCAACCTCTTGAACTTTGGCCACGTTTGCACAAGCGCTAGATAGTTTCTGGCGAGCCTCGTCCAGTAGCCTGAGCTCTGCGTCGCAGCTTCGTGAATTGCCTGAGTCTCATTTGTGAACATGACCTCTGCTTTGATTTCAAGATACTCAAAGCGGACCGAGAGGTCTGCTTCGGGCTTGCGTCGCAGACGGGAAAGGGTGGCCAGTGCTTCGGACTCTCGGCCCTGCTCCATGAGCCAGCGAGGAGAGAATGGCATCCACATCATGCCGATGCCGAGACACTGCGCATGTATGACATTTAATATACTAGAACGAGTGGATGAATGGAATGCGCACCAGCGCAGGAAGCATTTGAAGACCGACAGGGATTCGCCTGGATAAAAACGGCATCAGAATGGCATATCAAGCTGGATGAGAGGCGTACCATGATGCATCTGTCTGCCCCGTGCAGCCACCCGCAGGTACGTCGTTGTAGGGGTCAAATGTCGTTTTCCCATTCAGCAGTGGACCCGAGTACGGTACTCCGGGAGCACATCTCGTCCCACCTATGTGGGAGGTTCCGTAGGCAATCCAATCTAATATAGGTGAGCATGGTAATTGAACACACAAAGGTCGCACCTACAACTGAATAAGATCTGAGGTGCTGTATGGTCAGCATCGATCTTTCAATGTAAAGACAGAAAACAGCTCACACCGAGGGTAATTGAAAGTTGTTGCAGTGAAACTAGAGACCCTCGGACATTGGGGCTAGAAATTTCGGCCAAGTACATGGGCACAACGTGGGTGAGAGCGCCGACTGCAAGGCCAGCGATGGCGCGACCAGCAAAAAGGTATGCTGTGGACATTTACACGTCAGCAATGCCATCGAGTTCAAATGGGCCTGGAAATCTACCGGGAGACATTGCACCGGTTTGAAGTCCGCTGCCGAGGAGAAACACGATGACGTTGCACATGATGTTCCGCTTTCTGCCAATCTGTGAGGCAGATGAATGAGCTCAGTCGTGGCCTTGGAATCAATATGCCGGTGTGGGATTCAAGAAAGCTCACCTTGTCGCAAATAGGGCCATTGACGAGAGATCCAAACCATGCAGCTGATGATCCCTACTTCAGATGAGAACCGTACGGCGAACGGTAGTGGTACATACCCAAAAGAAGCGTCGAAACAAACCAACCCTAAGACAGCAATGTCAAGGTTTGCCAGGAGCTTAAGCAAGGGATTTACTGACTTTCAGGGATGCGTTCATGTAGATATCGGGGAAAGCCGCGCCGAACGACTCGAGGACGAGTATATTGCCAACCACGCCTTGATCATATCCAAACAGCTGATAATCGTGTATGAGCGCGTCGCAATCATAAACATCCCATATAATGACATACGAATCCACCGAGGGTTGCGAAACAAGTCACCCCGAGCCTATAATCCAAGCAGTGTCAGCTCTGATCTCCCGGAATCTCTTCTCTGCCCCCAAGTCCATACACAAAGGTGTTCTCCAACAAGCCCTTCACGCCGCTCTTCGATGGTCGAGGGCGGTCGAGGCTGGCACCATCAAACGATGCACACTCTATGTGAGTTTCGACGCTTCTGCCCGTCTTGTAGACTGATATAACTGAAGCGGTTTCTTCTCCCGACATGGTGGTCAAAGTGAATGATATAGATGGATACTAAAGTGGGCTAGGTTGGGGCTAGTAGGGCAATATGTTAATCAAATTTATATCATACACCACCTACAACCTCACTCTGACAGCCAGTACGGTAACTCGAATACGCCAGTAGTTCCAAGATAACTGTTAAAAGGATGCATCGATGAGGTGAATTTGAAAGTCAAGTAATGGACATTGGACTCCAGTCTCCTGATCGAGTTGTCAAGAGTGGGCACATGACCCAAGACCTCCGGCCCGGCCTCATTGTAAATATCACCCTTGTCAACAACAACAACAACGATTCGCCGTGCTCCTGGAGTACCTTCCCACTAGTCGGATGTCAAGCAAGAGTTGTCTGGTCATAGAAGCCTGTGTGGACTCTGTCGAATCGGCCGCTGCGTTGGTCCATCTCTAAGAGCTCATTTGAACACCTCGAAGAGCTAACATCTGGGGTGTGTATGTACCAGCGCGGTTCGAGGAGGTGCCGATCGTCTCGAGCTATGCGGAAATCTGGGTGTTGGAGGTCAGGACTCAGATAGGGACTTCGCCAGTCGTTATTACTGAATGTGCTCACGCTCCTGGTGCGGTAGGAGGAACAACGCCTAGCATGGGATTGCTCAGAGCCGTGCAAAAAGCCGTCCCTGGCACGCCAATTATGGTCTGTTAATACTATCGGTATTCCTCGCTGGACATTTCAAAGACAGGCGCTGATTTTGAATATTTGGGTAGGTCATGGTCCGCCCTCGGATTGGCGACTTTGTGTACTCGGATTCAGAATTCGACGTGATGCTCGAGGAGATAGAGTTTTTCAAGCTGACCGGCGTGGCTGGCTTGGTGTTCGGGGTATTGACGCCTGATGGTGAGATCGATATCTTGCGCACTAAAAGGTGCATATCGATCGTGCGTTCCTATCAGTCAAAGCTCACGCTGGGCAGATTTGTGAAACAGGCTGCACCCTTGCAACGTATGGACCGACGATCTGTCCGAAGGTTGCTAACTCACCGTTTTTGCAAGTGACTTTTCACCGGGCTGTGGACTTGACCGCCAACTATTCTCTAGGTGCTGCTCGTCCCTTCTATCTGAAAATAATTTGATTGACTCGCCCAAGCTCTTAATACGCTGGCATCTGTCAAAGGTATCACTCGGATATTGACAAGGTAATAGGCCGATCTATTTTCTTTCATATTTACTGAACACGAGTTGTACAGCGGTCAATCACCCAGTATTACACGCCTACATGACCTGCCTCAGGTCAAACACGCAATCGCAGACCATTGCAAAAAATATCCCGAACAAACGCTACTATTCGGGTCAGGCATAAACCCTGATACCGTAGAAACTGTTTTAGCCAGTCTTGCAAACTACGACCTACGAGAGATACATCTCACGGGCGCGCATTGGGAAGATGGAGGTATGCGTCATCGCCCTGAGGGCATGGGGATGGGGGCACCAGGGCATGCATGGGATGTGTGGAGCACCAGCCAGCATGCGATTCGGGCTGTTAGAAGTCATGCAGACATATGGGTGCAACGGGCAGGGCGCTAGAGGACCCCTGATTATGCTTGTGAAGGCCGTTTGCAAAAGTCCCAGAATCTGACATTACAATCGAAACCGTGATAACCCATACACACCCTAACCCATAACCCGTGATACCCCATAGTAAACCGCAGTTACCAAACCCTCGAAGTAGGCACAAACAGACCTGCCAGTGTGATACCCTATAACCTGCTATACCCCATAGCCTAACGGATGTCCTAAGGGGTATGGCTAGCGGGCTGATTTCTTGTGACCGAGGTCACTGACATGTTCGGATGTTCGGATGCCCTTGTGACGTGGGACGAACTTGCCTTAAGTTCAAAATGAGGTCTAAATTGGCAATTTGTTTGACTTTTGGGTGGCTCGGGCGAGGCTCGGGCGAAATTTTTGTCACAGAAGATGTTCAAGGCCTAGATTTTCTTGTGACAGTCACGCGAAATAGGCTTCAGAGGGCCTTGGGACAGGTGACGAACTTAAGGACGTATGAGTGGTTTCGACTGTACATTCAAAAAAACCTTGTCAGTTTGCGGTTTTGTGTGTGTGCAGCAGGCCCGAGACCCGGAGAGCCCAAACCGGGACTCATTTACGCTATTCCAGCTCTGCGAGCTCACTCGACGACTAAGTACTAGTTACTCAGACCTCATCTAGATTTCAGCACCCAGTCGTTCAGCTCGACAAGACTTTGGCGCGTTCCCGATGGAGTGCTTCGTAGCCTTCACAAGCATAATCGGGGGGCTTGGCGCTAGCCACGTTTTTGATTGCATCTAATCTTATCATGCGCCCCTATCTTACGCGTCGTGCGAACGAGCGCCGATCAGTCAACTAGCATCGAAGTAAACTCGGCAAGTTCGGCAAAAACAACGCGTAAACGTAGTCTCGACGTAATACTGATACCACAAATATTGCGATCGCTAAGCTGTACGAATTTAAAGTAGGAAAGGCAATTGCCTGCGTGTTTTGCACCTCTCCCTTCCACACTCATGGGGACGACCCAGCCGCGAACCGACAAAGCTGCACCTCCCAAGATTTGGTGGAGTAACAGCATCTTCTTTGTCGCCATACATGTTGCTGCAGGTTTGGGGGCTTACTTCAGGCCTCCCACTGCGGTGCCCTGGGCGACACTCGGTCTTTTCTTTGCCGTTTGGCAATTGGCAGATTTCGGGTGAGCCCCTCTCGTTATGAAAGCTGACATTTGCTGGACTAATGTATATGCGCAGAATCACAATCGGATACCACAGACTATATTCGCACCGTGCCTTTAGAGCAGGATTGCCAGTCAGAGTACTTTTGGCTGCACTTGGTTCGGCAGCCTTTCAAGGGTCCATAAAGGTGTGCATCCTCGCGTCTTCGAAACTTGAGCCATGTGCTGACGCGTCGTAAAGTGGTGGTACGCACAATATACACTCTTTCCAGTAGCTGAGTTTAAGTAGCGTCGAGTCCAGGTGTCTGAGGCACCGCCTGCATCATGTACGTCCTCGCCATCCGCCCAGAAGGGCATTCGACTGACAGACGCCCTAGAGATTTACCGATGACCCCATCCACGACCCGTACGCCGCTACTCGAGGGCTTTTTTATTCTCACATGGGATGGATATTCTACAAACCAACATACGAACGCATGGAACTGGTGGATAGAGAAGACTTGGACCGCGACGCAGGTACGTCTATTTCTGCGCGTTGACGTTAGCCAACCTGAACACGAACGCTAGTCGTACGCTTCCAACACAAACATTACGGTACGCCTGGGCCCTTGCTTGACCGTAAGATGCGATTACGAAGACCTGGACAGTGCCTTTGGCTTTGTTTTTCGGCTTCGTCCTACCCACGCTGTTGGGATATACATGGGGAGACCCTCTTGGGGCTTTCATATGGGGAGGCCTCGTGTCGCGTTTAGCTAGTAAGCTTCAATCGGTCCATCATGTCTCGCCCTTCTGACAGCACGCAGTTTGGCATTGTACATTTCTAGTCAATTCGTGAGCCCATATCATTTTCATTGCGTTCGCCAAAAACTGACAGTACAAAGGCTAGCACATTGGGAAGGATTGCAACCTTTTTCGGATGAAGATACCTCGAGAGGAAATCTGGCAAGTTTTGATATCAATTAGCCGTTTTCTCATGTATGAACTGCCCTTAGATTCTGGCGTTATTAACAGGCGGCGAAGGAAATCACAATTTCGTGAGTTTTCTCCATAGCTTGGAAACTTCTTCATCTCTGACCACGTCTATAGCATGTGAGCCATTTCCGTTGCGGATCGGCTGACGCAATCCTGAATCAAACCATAGCATGCGTTTCCACACGACTATCGTTCCGGACCGTCCTGGATAGACTGGGATCCATCCAAGTGGATAATCGCCATGTTCCACACGTTCGGACTGGCCAGTGGCCTGCGACGCGTGCGCGAGACCGATATGTTGGAAGCGAAGCAACACATGGCTCATGCGCACCACCATCATGCGCTCCCCGCCCTTTCTGACATCGCAGCGGTATGGGTTGGTGACGTGTGGGGAGTCGATGCATTGCGAGAATATATCCGGGGAAAGCCAGGCCGGTGCGTGCTTCTGCTGGACGGCTTGCTCGTAGACGCCACCAGCTATCTTGGGGAACATGTACGTGTGGTTCTTAGTGGACAGCATGCATGACTGATGATATCTCATAGCCTGGAGGCGCGGCGTTACTACGACGTTATGCGGTCTCGCCTAAGGGAGAGGGCATGGACGCCACGTGGGCGTTTGACGGTGGCCTAAACAACCATTCGAGAGCAGCTCGGAGAAGAATGAGCGAGTTGATAGTGGCGAAGTATAGTGCATGAGTAGCGGGACCTGCAAATAATGAAGACTCTAATTTCGCTTTCATTTCGCGTGGTTGGTCTCTGAATGGAAATACTGTAATGCAAAACATCAAGTTCCGGGTGGTGGCAAGGCCCGTGCGGGGGTTTTGCAGACGCGCCGATGCCACGTGATCTTGTTTGCTTGAATTAATCGGCTTTGCTTCCCCAGCTTGAAACCCAGGTCCCCGTCACTGCCTTCCGCCCAGCCTTCCCTGATTCCAGTTTCTTCAGAATCACAGCATAAATCAGGCATGTCAAAGAGAGAGCTAGCATTTGTGGCTGCCAATGTGGAGCTTGAGCCGCGGAGCAAGCGTCGCAAAGCAACAGAGGAGGAGGATGTCGCCATGGGGGACGATACAACACCTACGAAACTTTCGAGTTCTGGAGCGAGTGGAGTAGTAAGCGCAGCGACGATGGAGGAGGTGAAAGAGCAAGGAAATGCACTGTGGTTAGCGGTCAAGGATGCGGTAAATAAAGAGTGCGTAAACGGACAGGCCGTGTCTCATTTTGTCCCTTGCCTTTTGCTCTCCCGACTGCTTTCAACTGCTTACTCATAATGCATCTACTAGAGGCCAAATTCTCTCCTACGAGTTCATGCGTTTGCCATCCAAACGGCAATACCCCGATTACTACCAGCTAATCAAGAAGCCGAGTTCTCTCGACGAGATTAAGAAAGGTCTCGATCTAGGAACTTACCAGTCACTGGAAGCGGTCAAAGACGATCTCGAGCTCTGTTTCAGTAATGCGAAGAAGTATAACCAGAAGGACAGCACTATCTGGCTCGATGCGAAGGCGTTGCATGTATGTGCCGATCGTTTCTTGCTCTGCGCTTCGCTGAACTCGAATCAAGAAAGTAGCAAAGAAGGAATATCGCAGACTCTCCGGATCCAAAGAAGAAGATGTGGCCGAGGAGGGAGGGGACGTTGATGTGACAGGCGATGGCGAGAAGAAAGCCAAGATTCCAAACACCACTCGTCAACTGAAAGGGAGACTGCAGAAGCTCATTGAAAAAACGGACGACGAGTGCGTGCCATGCTTTGGCTGTCTGGATATCACTGACTTTCTGTTGGCAGGGGTCGGGTAATATCTGCTTTGTTCATGGATTTACCCTCGAAGAAAGACTACCCAACATACTACACCACCATCCTTAAGCCCATAGCCTTTGACAGCATCTTTGTGCGTCCTTCCAATATCATGCAACTTATCAAGTTAACCAATGTTGCACCCCCAGAAACACCTCAAACGCAAGGAGTATCACACGTCGGCAGCCTTCGCTGCAGATGTGGAACTTGTCTTTGCGAACGCCTTCCAGTTTAACCAGGAAGAGAGCCAAGTGTATCAAGATGCTGTGTCCCTCAAGGTCAGCACTGAGCTTTCTAAGCCCGCTCTATCACTGAAATGTGTACATAGAGCTACTTTCGCCAATTAATGTCTGACCTTCCCACAGCTATGGCTCTCCCGGAATACTCCAAGCCCAACAAAATCAAGCTAAAATTCAATGGCAATCAGGCAGGGGCTTCCACATCTTCTCCTGCCACTGGCTCTACCGCTGCACCATCCTCGTCTACACTGCATGTACCAGGCGCACACGAAACCGTGCAAACCGCCGCCGCGAATGCACCGAAAGTGGCGCAAAGGTCGCCAGTGCCGGCTGCAGCTCCTCCGCCTCCTACTCCTGCCCCAGCACCTGTTCCCACTCCAACAGTTGCACCCACGTCGTACGTGAACCAACTCCCAGTTGCGCCGATGACAGCACAACCACATCAACCACACACATATAGTATGCAGCCTATTCAAACCACCCCGCGCCAGCCGGCGCCCCCATACCAGCAATACGCAGCGCAGCCACAGCATTACCCAAATGCGGCGTACCAGCCGCTTCAACTCGTGAACCAGACACCGCTCCCTCCACCTCCATCTGCGCAGATGCCGTTGGGGACGTTACCTGCCCTGCAGACACCTTCATTCACCCAGTCGCCTTCCCCATCAAATCAGCGTCCGTTGAAGGGGCTGTTGCTGACAACAAAGCCGAAAGGTCGTCCACTCAGACTGGACCATGCAGATGGCGTGAAAACATGGGCTATGAGGCTTGGGCAGGGTGAGTCAAACATATCTCTGGGTGACGTCCGCTTTCTTGGTGGCGCGGAGGAGGACCACGGCTCGGACGAGGAAGTCGAAGAAGAAGACGAGGACGACGAGGGATCACCGCGCAATGAAAAGGGAAAGGCGAAGCGAGGCAGAGGGCGACCTAAGAAGGTGGTGCCCAAACCGAAAGTGATGCGCACGGTCAAGGCGCGGAAAGCCACGCCATTACGGGACAACGTCAAGGTTATGCTGAATGGAAACGTTGTCCAAGAGAAAGAGGATAATGGTAATTGGGAAATGGAGCTGCGGCTGGGCTCGAATGTCCTGGAGGTTGGAGAAGATGGGGGGATGATCTGGAAAGTATACATGGAGCGGGTGGCTACCTTCTAACATGCTTCGCTGCTAGCCTGACTTCACTTTTCGTCTCTTCCTGTTTTTCAATCTTTTCTGTTGCTACCTTTTCTTTCGTCCACTATGCTATCTCTCAGCCTGGCAGCAGGATTAGATTAATGATATGATATCTTCCAAAACCCAAATTTAGTGAATTATTAGTATGCTATCTTCACGTTTCCACTGTCTCTGTCTCTGTACGCCAATTCTGCACTCTGTTTGCAAGGGGTACATCCTCATCATCGCCCTCCTCAAGACCATCACTCTCGCTGTCGACATCTGGCTCTGGCACATATAAGTTGTACCGCCCCTCTTCCCCAACCTGCTCCGCAATGTAGCGCGTGAGCATCGCTTCCCTATCAATGTTCCCCACTTCATAACCTTCGCTACCGCGCCGCACTGGGGTGTGAATGACTGGGCCGGGCTCGTCGTAATAATCCGCCGAAGATGCCACAGAGCCCGAGGAAGAGGCGCCATAGTCGTCCGCATCGTCTTCTTGGTAGTCGGGATGGTAGGGCGGAAGACTGGAGATAGGCCCTTCGGCCTTGGCCTTCCGTACTTGCCGCTTTGCAGCAGACGTCGCGCGCAGATCAGGATTGAGCCCGTCAGAGTATGTCCAAGGTGAATCGGGAAGCACAATTGATTTATCTTCTGCCTCGCGGTCTTCTGGGCGTTGCAGAGTGGGATCCATGGGTGGCCATTCCGCCGGGAGGTCGATATCTGCAAATCGAGTTAATGTCAGTTTGCTAATAATATGGCGGTAGGTAAAAAGAGAAGGTGGACGGGCGTGCGAATGCCTGATGGCAACAAAGGAATGTATGAGCTTACTTCTGAGATGACATTAAGTGAGAAGTTTAGGCCCACCTATCTCACGGCTCTTCCTCTTCCCCGCTACGATACGCGCGTCGCCCACCCTCTTCAATCGCACCGCCCTGTGCACGGTCTCGCGCCGTGAGCGCAATCCACTTACCATCACTGTCAGCTAGCTGGTACTTGAGCCCCGTGCCGGGAGTGACAGTGGGCCAACACCACCAAAGGGGATTTGGTCCCAAAATCGACTCGACATTTCGTCGTGCACCCAGGTGGTACGGAAATTTGACCTAAGTCACTAATAAGCAGCTGGGCATATATTTTGGGAATGCGATTCAAACATACCTCATGAATCTTGCCTCTTTTTACCAGGGTGGTCACTTTATCCTTTTCCCAGTGCTCGATTGTTGTGCTGTTACCGAGAAGACTATATAAATGGTACAAGCTATTCCACGGAAATTCAGTTCAATGAGCAGAGCACCTATGGATATGGCACAAACCTGAAGCCCCCAACCGCAAGCAGAACTGGGATGCAGAGCGTATAATTGAGGATCATGAATACGAGCTCCAAGGTGTCGGGCTCCACCCAATATTGCCCATCAAAGTGAGCGAAGACACGCCGCGTGAGCATGGTAAGGTGGAAGATACACGATGCGTCCACATAGCACAAGAACCGAATGAAATGGCCGTAATTGAAATGGCCGATGCAGTTGTTCACCCACGGACAATGGTGGTCTGATAACAAATAGTCAGGGTGACTGAGATAGTAAGGGTACGCTTTGCATACCCATCCGAAGCACGCATCTGAATCATTGCAGCAGGAGATCAGCCTAGATTCAAGGTCAAATAAGCTGAAGACATACCGATTACACTGTTTGCAGTGATGTGTCCGTTGTGGCTTGTGTCTTTCGCAGCTGCGACAGTATCTTGGGTTGCCAGTAAGTTTCTTGACCTCGTAGCCATCTCCAGAATTGGTGTCCGGTCGCTGATGTGATGTGAGAAAGACAGCAGCTTGATCACATAATTGACCACATACCCAAGAGTCGGGCACACGACCTGGGTCAACCGTCGCGCACAGAAAGTAATTCCAAAATAGCATTCCAATCAGAAAGCTGGTGACATTCAGCAATTGTCGCGTTTCAAGTTGCGCTTTACTCACTTGAAGGGCCCAAGGAGCATGAGAAGCTCTACAGAGAGCGTACTACCGTACCAAGGCCATATGACGAATATTTGAATAGAGAAAGCGATGAAGGAGATAAGACAGACTACGCAAAAGACGAAAATCCGCCCAAGGAGTCTACCCATTAGATGGTCGTAGCGAACAAGAACGAATCGGCCGCGCGCACGCCGCATTTCTAAGCCGCCAGCACAGGCAGTGCAGTCTGTTTCGGTATATCACGCGACTTGCTTTTCTCTCTCCGTCACTCTTCATGCAACGAACCACACTCCAAACCGTGGCTCGACGGCGTGCAGCCTTGGGAGCTACGCGAGCGTTCAGCTCATCTGTAAAATGTGCTGAAGGGGACTCGAAATCGACTTCTAGCCCTAGTGGCAGTCCCGCTCCGACTAGGAGAGTGCCCATGGCTAGCAGTCTGGGAGACATTGCACTGCGTAAGCTCAGCATACTCATGGTTTTTTCATTTGTTTAACATGTGCATGTATAATAGCGACGGGAACCTTCAAGAAGATCCACCCCAACCCAGCCTCTTTCAGCAACTATCGTCCTGACCTGGCAACATGGGCTTCTCAAACTCCTGACAATTCGTTATCTCAGCGGCAAGCCATGCGCCGTTTGGAGGCTCTGAAAATGGAAGGAGTCGCGCCAGCTACACCTGAGTCCTCTGGCACGCCTCCGATTCTGGGTGTCCATAGCTCTCCAATTCCTGCACCTGGCAACTGGGCCAAACCCAAAACACGTGAGGAAAAGAGGGCCGAAATGCAGGCCAAGTGGAATGTCCAGAGAGAAAAAGAGAAGGAGGAACAGCACGCGCGCGATGCCGCTTACGAGGCAGAGGGAGAGAGGAGGAGGAAGGTATCAGAAGCACGAAGGATTGAATTACAGCGGGCGGCAGAGGGGAAGAAGCAGGCAGATCTCGAAGCAAGCACTCTCGCGCTGCAACGTAGAGAGAGGATTCAGGAGCAGAACGAAGAGCGACGCAAGGCAGAATGGGACCGATTGCAGACTATCCAGACGCAGCAAGAGCAGGAACATAGGCGGGAGCAAGAAGCTATCATGAAGGCTACACCCACCATCGCATATGTCCCTTCCATCGTGACGCCTGGAGCCGCTCGACAGGAACTCGAAAGCCTCGTCGCCGCTCATAGCCCACCTTCCGAGCAGACTGCGACTGAAGCATCAGGCGTTCCGATTACTCAAGCTGCATCCGCAACGCCGCTAAAGGCTGGACAACTTGAATCTGTTCTTGCCGCTCGAGTACAAAATCTCAAAGAGCGCGCAGGCGACTATTCTTCGTATCTGCCATCGCATTTCGGAGTGGGACGCGCCCCTGGTCAGGAGCGAGTACTCGGACACGTTGCGTATGCCCAGCTGGCACTCGCAAAATCACGGGGTGTTTCTTTGGACAGGAGGCATGGAGCAGTGAAGATAATTGAGAGATTTCCAGCTTCGAAGGAGTTGGGGTCGGAGGCTTGAGGGTTCTGAATCTCTTAATCTTAGAAATGATTTATTAATGCACCATTCGCAATTACAAACCCCAGAGGTTACAATTTGTGAATTAAAGACTAGACATTCTCAAGACCAGTAAGTAACAACAACATAAAGAAAAAAAGGCAGCAATGTTCAAGACGATAGTGCAAGACAGGACAGCGACGCTACATCTTACAACTGAAGAAGGGCTGATGCTGCCAATGCTTCTGAGGCCCGCGAGGACGCATCCGCCGCTTGCTCCATTTCAATGTCGCCACCGTCGAAGTCTGGGTCATCTTTGTAATCTTCCTCTACGTCGCCCAGATCTTCCGACTTGGTTCTGGTATATTCGACATCGGCAGGGTCCTTCTCGCCTGAGGTACCATTGGCCAGGTCTACGGATGTGTCATATGGACCCGGGGTTTCACTCGGACTGGATCCTCGATAACCAGCCCGAAATATTGCCTCCTCGTCTTCGTCCGTTTCTTCGGGATGAGAAAGCCAGCGAGGAAGTTCGAACTCCCTGACGTCCTCCAACGTGTCAGGTGTTTTGGTCCCAAAGGCTGTTGTATGCCGTTGCGCCTTCCGCCCTAAGGGTGCGGTAGAGGAGCGCAATGCGGCAACGAGCAGAACACATGTGCTCCGTTCGAGGTTGGTAGGTTTTGGAGATGCACGATGGGACAGAGCCATCGATTGAGCACGGACAGCTGACTTGTGCCGGGCGGTGGGCGCGGACATGGAATCGTAGTTTTTGTGGGTAAGCGAGGGATTCGTGGACGTATCGCGCGATGGGCTAGCCATTCCATCGATATGTGGGGGGGCCATGTCCACGTCTTCTGAATCGGGCTCCTCTACGACCGCTTTTCGACGCTTATATGGCCTGGGCTGTTTCTTCGGAGGTTTGGGTTTAAAAGGAATAGTTTCAGATATAGAGGTGGGGGGGACAGGTGCAGTTTCGTCGGTTTCGGTGACAGGGAACTCGATGGGGTGGATAGGTCCCTGTGAGTGCGGTCTACTCGTATACGATCCTTTCGCTGCAGATGGCAAAGATCCCTTTCTCTTCCTTCTCACCGGTACGTCCCCGGAAGAGACGACTGGGGAGATCGTATTACGGGGTGGTAACTTCAGCTTCACTTTGAGCCTGTCGCTTGGTTTATTCAAAGGTTCCAACGCAGCCACGTCTGCGTCCAGGGAATTTGACGCATCCTGAGCGGGTGGCTCTTCCGCATCGCGGGGTGGGACTACATCTGATATCTTCAGCCGCTCCCGCTCCAGGTACCGTCGGTCCGGAGGGAGAAGTATTCGAAATCGTTCTTCCAGCTCCATCGCCACATCCAGCATTTCGCCTCGTCTCCTTTCACCTTCGTAGTAAGCAGCCGCGCCGTTGGGATGCGAAGCGGGAGCCTCGTCAGCGTCCGGGTCGTCGCTGGCGGCGGTTGCACTCTCAGCAGTGAGAGCGGTGGGCGACGAGAACTGGGAGGCAGGGAGGGCCAGAAAAGCCGTAATATCCATCACCCGCAACTGTTCAATCCGTTCCTTAAGTTTGTATTGCTGGTGTGTGAGCTTTTCTTTTTCACGGAGCCGCTGCCGCTTCTCCGCAGATTCGTATTTGCGATGTCGCTTCTCGTATGCCGCGTCCGAAGTATCGGCTATATCCTGTGATTGAATGGCCCATTATTATTCAAGTTCTAGCGAATAGATACACCACGAACCACTTCATTATTATTCAATCGAGGCCTGAAGCGACCACCAACACTAGCCGAATCGGCGAGGGATGTGAATTCAGGGGTTTGAATGGTAGATTGGGCCTTGTAGGATTCGAGGACTTCGGGTCGATCGAAGTACCGCTCATACGCGTGACTGTTGAGCTCGAATGGTGTGGAGGATGATGAGGAGGCCGAGGGTATATACGACGAGTTGGTTGTCAACAGGAACTTGGTCGTGGAAGGTATCAGTGGCTCGTTCTCAGCTGGGTTAAAGTTAGGAATCATTGAATGTAGAGGTGTAAACAATACATACATTTGCGCCTCTGAGTGTCGAGAATCATCATGTCAGTGTCATTGCTGCCTATGCCAGGCCCTCCACGGCGGGAACGCGAAGGCATCACGCGCTTTTGTCGCATACTAGAGCCTGCTTCGTGCATTGCATCGTTGGTGTATGCCATGTTACAAGCCTACTCGCCGAATCCAAGCTACAGCAATGGCTCCCAAGTATGAGCCGGAAGAAATTGGTGGTTCAAGTCCACTTGGGCAGAGTAAAATTAAACAAATGAGCAGAACAGTGTAGGGAAGAGTGAAAGATGCCCTTCCGTACAAGTAGCGGAGAGATAGGAGGATGCAGGGATGTGTCTTAACTTCGACCAATCTTCGTCGACGATGTTCGTGCGCGGTGACGGAAGGCAAACGTCGGATTGCGGATTCCAATAATGGATTTCCTAATCAGGACTCAACGCCGCCCAATGCAGAGGTAATCAATTGCGACCCTAACCCTAACCTGAACCCCTGCCTTTGCTATGACTAATCAATTTCACCTGCTCATTTTGACCACCCATCCGTCCCTGGAAAGCACCTCGACTGCAGACTGGGCCTGTTCAACCGCGATCAAAATGAAATCGGTGTTGCTGTGGACATAATTAATTAACATCATGCTTGATCACTGACGAAAATTTCCTCACAATGTGGAGATAGCAAAGATACCTATCCCTGCATCTTTTAAAGGCGCGATGAAGCTATTAAGAATTCCTGTAAGATCTGTAAGTTATACACAAGGTCAGTGGCATGCATGATGACGTCCAAAACATCCTCCTTCTACACACCGAATGGGAATGGTCCTCGAAGTCTAAATGCCTTCCAGTTCATATCGTCCTCAGGGACAGGAAAATCTCCCTGGACCTCTCCTACAACAGAGATCTCATCTGGAGTGCGTGTAATCGATAAGAATCTTCCCGAATTAACCCCTAACGCTTCCAAGAAAACCGGGGGGATTGCGTTATCAGGTGATAGTTTTGTTACAAAGTAGAGGGGTTCCGCTACAAATACGTGGAGGGAAGGATGGTCTGAGGGAGGTGGCATGTTGTGGTTGTAGTTCTAGATGTGTCACGTTGCACTGCCGCAAGCACTGATGGTAACTTTGACGAGATTGAATTTTCAGCAGACCTTTATACTGGTCCGGGTAACCGGTCCAGGAAAACGTAGATGTGGGACCACCAAGCTGGTCCAGAGTCCGCAATGTTCCAGCGTGTTCCCCAGTCGATCAATGGGCCGCCTCATCGCCATCAGGCCAAGCAATGATCTTTCGTGAAAATTCCCATTTATTTGATTTATTCGTGGCCCTTAAAATAAGCCCAAAGGAGATAACTAATGTGCCTCTCAGGTAGACACAATGACCAACGAGTAATCCTCGGCAAGGCTACTCCCAGATTGCACGACTTCCACAGTCGACCCACTGGGGATGGCGCTACTGGTCCAGCTGGTCGATCCGCTGTATGCAAGGAGCAGGTTGCTCCCAGATGTGACCTTGAAGCAGGCATTTGTCAGTCCCATCTGAAGAAGTTGTACATATAACATCTGAACATACCGCAGAGAAAGACGAGGCAGTGACACCGCTTCCGCACGTAAACGCAGAACTCACAATACCACAGCTGCCCTTGGATGAGGTCAAAGTGAAGCTTGAAGCTGTTCCGGACAGCGTGTAAGTGGCGAGGGTTTGCGTCGACCAGGTTCCGGCAGAGAGCAGTCCACCAGTGCCGGTGCTTGCGGTGATAGTGGCTTTAGTGGGGATACTGCCGGCAGGCTGGAAAGAAACTGAGGTTAGAAGAAAGTCCTGCGTTGTATCTCAATGTGACATACTGCGGTAGAAGATGGCTAGAAAGTGATTAGGAATGCCCAGGATCAAGGATGTAAGCTGCACTTACAGATGTACTGGTGGATGTAGTTTTCGTAGTGCTCGTGGGGCCAGTCGTGGATGAAGCAGCTGACCCAGTTTTCAGCGCATATTTGATAGCGCTGCCAGAGCAAGTTCCTGCTTCGGGCGAGTCTGGCCAGTTCCATGTATTAGTCAGCGTGCATCAATGTCAAATTTGCAGTTAAACATACTGATTGACACAAATGTTCCATCGATAACCGATCCCTTGAGGTGATAGTACCAGCTGATCGAGCTCAAGGATCCGCTGGTGCAGCCCAATTGAGGAGTGAATCCTCCAGACCCGGCGACCAACGCGGCGTTGATAGCCGTGAGAGTATAAGTCTTCGACGAGGACGGGACGATGCCGGCGTTTGCCAACCAGGTGTAGGTGGGCAATGTCTGAGAGGATTGTTCAATACGAGTGCATCATAAGCCAGTGGGATCCCCACCTTGAAAAGTTTGACTACAGTCTGGTAGAACGCGACGGCCTCGGCACCTTTGGCACTTCCAGACGGCAGGCAGGCAGTCTCCAGAGTGCTGTGATGCATTTCAGTAATGCGCCAATAACGTAAATAAGAGGACGCTCACCTCATGCACGTCCCGTGTGTAGCCCACTCGTGTTCCCAGAGCTCCTCGCTGGTACCATCATCGTTGAGCCAGTACTGAGATGCAGTTTAGCAAGGATGTTGCATGTAAAAGTTGCAGCCCAATAGAGCCCAATCACCTCTTGCATGAAGGCGAGGGTATCACTGGCGCCTTGTGCGGTTAAGAGCTAAACATCAAAGATATTAGCATCACTCAAGGGGGAACATGAGATGGAGCATTACAGCAGCGATGCCGGTGTAGTCCCGAGACGAATCACAGTTCTACATCGAAATCGAGTTAGTTTTAGTAACCTAGGGGCGTCTCATAGGCCCACCTCTTCATAGGTGCCATTGCAGTTATCCGGCCACAAGCCTACATTCAGATATCCAGTCAATTGAGGATTCATCTACGAGGAAGTAGTGTCATACCGTGGATAGTCCAACTGTTGGTGGGGCCCGTCGAAGGCTGTAATCGGCATGTTAATATCTCTTCATCACTTCATTAGGGAGGTGACCTACGTTTGTGTCCCAGAACTATTGCAATTCAGCAAAACGGGTCTCGTATAATAGAGTATTGTTCTTACCTGGGTCTGGAGTAGTAGTCCTCCGGGATACTCAGTGCAGCAGGTGTCTGACACGCTGGAGCTCGAACACGATGCCGCGCCACTGGTAGAGCAACCAGAGCTGATCCTCTTGAAGAGGCTCACGGGGTCAGCCGAGCTGAAGCCTAGAGGCGAAGCGAAAGCTGAGGCAACAAGAGCACTGAGAACGGCGGCAGCGAGCATGTTGCGAGGGTAATCTCAGGAAGTTGATAAACTGTATGATTAGCGTAGCCCGACCTTATACAAATTGCCGTGCTGGGAGCCTCATTGGTCAATGTGCCTTGGTTCCACAAGATACCTGTCGAGATAACGCACTTCGCTACTGCGTTGGGTAGGACCTGGTGGAGTGCATTGATCTAAAGCCAGCACGAATTCGATCTAAATCATCACTGATCATGCACATGGGCCCTGCCGCATTCTGCCGCACCGCCAAACGCGCAAGGAAGCACGCGAAGTGAGCCATCTCAGCACTTGTAAAACGGAAAGATGGGTATAGTTGGAAACCGGCAGCAACGGCCAGCCGGTTCTGCATTATGTCCCAAGCCACAAATGAAAGACAGCCAAACAGAGCATCGAAGCCCAACGACGGGCCGCCAGAAAAAACTCATGGTTGCGATGATAAAGGCGCCGAGAGTCCATATGGCGGTTGGAGATGCCAGATGTACCAAGCCTTTCCCGCAACCGTTGCTCCCGAATCGTCTATCAAAGGCCTTAATCGCTGACATATAGGGGTAAGCAAACGTTCTATGGGACAATGTCTCAGAGCGTCATGAATCACGATCATGAGGTCCTATCGCCCCCAGCCGAGCCGTCTCTGCCTCCCCCGTATACTGTCCACTCGTCTGTCCAGTTTCTATCCGCATCGGGCCCCCGCGGGGGGTTCTGGTTCGCCCCGTATTGTGCATTCTGCGGATAGTAGGGCGGCTGCGCGTAGCCAAAATTCATCCCAAACTGGGACGCGAATCGCGGGTTGATGTGCGGCTGCACGAAAGGCTGCTGCATGCCGAAATTGTACTGTGGTTGTGCCTGTGGAGGCTGCGGTGTGTGCTGCCACGGCCCCGCGTGGTCCTGCGCCGCGTGCTGCGCGATTCCGTCGACATTGGGAGCGCCGAATTGCCCGGTGGCCCGGGCGATAGCAAGAGACGTGGGGGACATCGACCGGGGAGGCGCCTGGGATTCGTTCTGCTGGTATGGCTCGCGGCGGTGGTGGCCCCCTGCGCTTTCTCGACCGCGTTCTGGAGATTGAGGTGCATTGTGTTGGTATGGCTCGTGGCCGTGGTGGCCACCTGGACTTCCTCGGCCACGGTCCCCCCAGCCGCGACCTCTTCCGCGTCCCCTGGCTCCCGAGTCTCGTCTGTTATCTGGGCGGTCGTTCCCTCCTCTCCCCCGCCCTCTGCCCCGACCCCTACCGGCACCCCGAGACGGCCTCTCTTCGCCCGGAGACTGGTGATAGGGCATCCGTTGCTCAGCCTTGTCCGAGTCTTTAGGCCCGGTCGGAGAAGGCTCGGGCTCGTCTGGGACCTCAGCGCTGTACTCCGTGGAATATGGATCGTCATAGGGGATAGGGGCGGGGCGTGATGAGGGCCCGGGGGCGTTGAAGTCGACGTCGTATGGCCCGCGCTCGGCATACGCACTGGCGCTGAGCAGCGCATCATCTATCATGTCCTGATCCCGCATCTGAGACGGGTTGGGCGTGGCGTGTCGCGAGGAGGCCACCGACCCCGCGCGAGACTCGCCGCGCCTGCAGTACATAAGTCGTAGCTCGAGCAGAAAAATGCAGGCACGTACTTTCTTTTCTTTTGGCTCTTGAATGTCGCTTCCTGCTCGTCGTCCGAGAACTCCAGTTCGTCGTCGCCCGGCTCCTCGTCGTGGACGTTGCTGGCGTCGCTCCCCTTCCACTGCTTGATCTGGCTGAGGAACACAAAGTTGCTCCGGTTGGGGAGGTGGAAGACCTGGCGCAGGGGCTTCACCTTCTCCGGATCCAGGGCGAACTTCTGGCTGAATTTTACTTGGTACATGGGTTGGCTGGTGGGGCCGAATGTTTCGTAGATCTGAGGACGGTCAGTGTGATACTATTAGGGGAGGGATAAGTCACGCACGAAGCCTAGGACCTTCCTGTCATCGAAGACCAGCAGAGTATCGGTGTCGAGTGCTCTATCAGAGGCCCGGCCTGGTAGTCCCGCAGCCAGCCCTTTGACGATGACAACATTGCCCACGACGCTCAGGATTTCGCCAACTGCTTCAAGCACCTCATCGGGGCCGACTTCTTCCACCGTAGGGACCACGGGCTCGACCTCGAGGACTTCGTTTTTGGTGTGGAAGTAGGTGCTGGTCGCGGCAGCCGGCCCCGCTTCCTCCTCCAGATCCTCGTCCACGAATTTCCTCCCGACAACATCGTCTGAAGCGTCGGAGTCCGAGTCCGAATCTGAATCCGAGCTAGAATCTGACGGTACAACGCTGTAATAGATTAGAAAGAATCGACCCTTTAAAAATGTAGTTACTCACTCTTTTGGGGGCAGCTCGATATCGCTGTCCTCGTTCTTGCAAGTCAAGTCCGCCGCCACTTCGTTCTCGCTATCGCATTCGCTGCCCGAGCTGCCTATATCCTCATCCTCGTCGATTTTCACAGACAGCGGCGGCGTATGCGCCGGTTGTATTTCGCCAACCAGGTCCTGGATGAGGAGCAGATCCTGGGGCACAGACACTGGTAGTTTGAACGCAGACATCTGATCGAGGAAAGGAGGGAAAGCAGGCGCGTCGGGGCCTGTACAAAAACTTCGCATCCGTCCCGTTCTCGCGCCGCCATCCTGTCACGGTTCACCACACCCACACCCACCCACACCCCACTCAGTACTCAGTCGCTATGCTCAGACTCCCCAGCCGTGTCCACAAAGCGAGCGCCGCGCCGCTCAGACGCTTCTACTCCGAAAAGCCCTCCATAAGGCTCGTCGCGGAGCTGCGCAAGCGCACAGAGGTGTCCATCTCCAAGGCCCGTGACGCGCTCAGCGCGACCAACAACGACGTCCCCGCCGCCCTGGAGTGGCTGCAGAACGACCTCGTCACCTCGGGCGCCAAAAAGGCCGCAAAGGTGGACGGCCGCGCGGCCAACGAGGGGCTCGTCAGCGTGTCCGTACTGTCCCGCGGCGTCGGGTCCGGCTGGGCGCTGGGCAGCGGGGGGGTGCGCGCGGCCATGATCGAGCTCAACTGCGAGACGGACTTTGTCGGGCGGAACGCGCTGTTCGGGGCGCTCGCGGCCGACATCGCGCACACGGCCGCGTTCCTCGCGGAGCCGCTGGACCCCGCCGCGCTGCCCGCCTTCGCCGCGCTGCAGGTCGACGCGCTGCTCGACGCGCCGCTGCTATCGCACGCGGACCCCGCCGCGGCGCCCACGTCCACCATCGGCAGCGCCATCCGCGACGCGATAGCGAAGCTGGGCGAGAAGATCGCGCTGCGGCGGGGCCCCGCGCTCGCGCAGGAACCCCAGGGGCGCGAGGACCGCGGGATGCGCCTCGGGGCGTACCTGCACGGGTCGGTGGGGCACGCGGCGAACGGGCGCATGGGCGCGCTCGTCGCGCTCCTGGTCAACTCGCCGTACCTCGCGCAGCTCGCGCCGGACGAAAAGTTCATACAGGACCTGGAGCAGCTCGAGCGCGCGCTGGCGCGGCAGGTCGTCGGCTTCGACACGCGGCAGGTCATGAGCCTGGACTTCGCCGAGGGGCGCGCGCGCGACCCGCTGATCCTCTACGACCAGCCGTTCGCGATGTTCCCCGGGAACCCGGACGGCGAAGTGGTCGAGCATGTGCTGCAGCGGTGGGCCGTTGCGCGGGGCATGCTCACGACGGAGGAGGATCCCGAGGTCATAACGGAGTCGTCTGCGCTCGTGGTGACTGGATTTGAGAAGTGGACTGTCGGGGAGTCGCTTGCGCCATGATGCGGCACTGCTCGTGCGTATTTCGTTAGTTTCACGCTCGCACTCGCTGATGGATGATGTAGATCGTTTGTTACATTGTATCTCCCCACTCATGGCATGTCGTTACAGTACAGTCGTGTTAATATGCTCCCTTTATACATGGGCAATCTAAAACCCAGCTGAAATCCACCAGCCTCTGCGCGAGCTACATTTACTCAACCTTCCTGCCTGACACCCTTTGGATGTAAGGCACTCCGAGATTTTGGTTGATTCTGAAATTGCGATAGTCATCCTTGATGGAAAGCGTGCTGCGAGATGTCAGTACAGAAGGGCCAGCCAGCACTGAAGGAACATACTATCACCGGCCCGCCTTTTGAAAGGTAATTTCTGTGTTCAACGAAATGCTCTGTCCTCGTCTCGTCTTTCGCTCCCGGAACTCTGTAGATAGAAGGGGAATTGAATGCATATGGTTATGAAGTATTTTATTCTTCGCAGTGCTAGATCGGTTGTTACATTGTATCTCCCCCTCATGACAGTTCGTTACAGTACAGTCGTCGTCAGTCGTGTTAATATGCTCCCTTTATACATGGGCAGTCTAAAACCCAGAAACCCAGATGAAATCCCTCAGCCTCTGCGCGCGCCGCATTCACTCGACCTTTTTGCCTGACACCCTTTGGATGTAAGGCACCCCGAGATTTCGGCCGATTTTGTAGTTGCGATAGTCGTCCTTGATGGAAAGCGTGCTGCGAGACGTCAGTACAGAAGAAAGCCGGCGCTGGAAGCAACATACGTGTCTGCGACGTGTAAGTTAAACGAAACGTCAAAAATAGCAATGCGACTCACAGGTAATGCCATTCATCATCAATTGTGTTCCAATACCCTGTGATAAAGGTCAACAGTCGCTCCGAGCAGCGTCAGTGGCTACTCACAGTGAATATGTGCCACCACGCATGTCCTATTGCCGCGCCATGTGAGATAAAGTTCGCTTGATTGCATGCGCTTGTCTCACCTTCCAAGAGAAACGCGAGCGGCCACCCGACGGCCTTTTTGTAGCGGGTGAGCACGTCGCAGTATATGTTGTCGACGTTCCAGGAGATAAATCCGAGGGAAAACAGCGCAAATCCCAGTGCAAACATCCGGCCGATGGTGGCGCGCACATGGGCCGGTATCTTGGCGGAGTCGGCCGACCGGGTGAGCAGATAGTGCGTGCGGAAGGCCGTGGTGAACACCAGGAAGCCGAAGACGAGCTGGTGATACACCGGATCACGTGAAACAATGCTGGGCTCGAAGTTACGGGGCAATTCGATGTGAGATGGGCGGGCGACTTACTAAGACCATGTGAAGAGGGCGTTGAAGACCAGGAGAGCAGCGGCGAGGAGCCAGCTGCGCCGGGAAAAGTCGCGGCCCTTTGTGTCGAACAGGCAGAACAGGCCATAGCTGGAGACGTATATCATGGGGAGCTCGTCGGCCAGCTGCGCGCCACGGAGCAGGGTTGCATGGAAGGCGAAACTGCCCACGCCGACTAGTGTGAACCCCTTTGGCAGTGTCAGAGCGATAAAGCGATAAAGAGCAATCAATGCACACCAGGGAACCGATCGTTAGACGCGTCGGGAGGTCCTCCTTCTGCGCGATGATTGCGCCGTACAAGGCGATCCAGATGGAAAAGACGTTTGATACTGTATTGGTCATCTCTGCGATGTACTTGGAGAATTGGTAATTGGCCTGGACAGGATGTTAGGAGTCATTGCAGGGAGGCGAACGGTCGACTCACCTCGCACCAGTCGAGGGTTGCGGTGACTGGGCCCCATACACCGACTGGCCATGTCGAGTTTCCGTAGACAGTAGTCATCGTGGTACAAGGGCAAGAAGGATAAGGCAAAGTTATGTCAGCGCTCTGCAAGGCATGCGCGCATTTATGATCCTCGCTGCGTGAAATTGAACCCGCGCTGTAGTCATCCGCGCTAAGTCAGTTCCATCGGTTCCTCGGTCTGCCGGCTCTTCGGTCCGTTTGCCCCGGACGTCTTCGGCTTGGTGAGGCTCTATAATTAGTCTGATCGTTATAATGATCTCCCGTGCTGCCAATCCATCACAGCGCAGATCGGGGGATTCAGGCTACGCTCAGCCATCCCCAGCCATCCCCATGTCGAGCAAAACTACCCACCATGGGAACTGAGACGACTCCGCCTATCTTGAACGAATCAAACACGTTCAAGGGCCCAACTTATACTGACACTTGTGTGCACCAAAAAACAATGCCTCATGCCACTGATACTACCGATTGAATACATACCTGCTCATTATCATTGCGGCGGCTCCCTATCGATTATCACTTGACTCTTTGTGTGCGTTGAGCATCCAATCCACGCCCGCATTTTCCGTCGTCCCCAATGCTAGCTCCAATGCTATGGTGTGCGGCTGGAGGTATTATTCGCGGCTGCCGGCGAGCGCCGCGGCTTCGTACCGCAAGACATCCCAAGGCTTAAAGTGGACGCGAATAGCATAGTGGCAGCATGTGAGAAGGAAGGCCCTGGATTCTGGAAGGGAGCATCGAGGCAGAAAAGTCGACAGATCCGTACGTAAAGTCGAGCCAAAAAGAAGAAAGCAAGTCCCGTTTCGATAGCGCGCTATTTCGGGCTGCGTGCAGGCGGTTTCCGCTTGGTCGAGCGGAATGACTGAGGCAGCTTGGGCGATCCAGCTATGTCGGTGTTGCTGGCAACGAGACTCATCATAGGCGTAGCGGCTCGTAGCGGTTTCCAAAGTTTATATAAAGTTTGTGGAGCCAAGTTTGCGCATCAGACACGGTTGTGGCGCTGGGCTGTTTTGGTGGGTCCATGGTACATGCACTGTGACTGATAGTCAATGGGCCTTGTCGCGAGCGTGCAGTGAACACCGTGACTAACATGATCAGGCCCGCGTCCCTGGGGTGAGGGAGCTCGCTTAGACACATGAAAGTTGGTCACGCTTCATATAAAACATCGAAATAGGGCATTTTACAGAGCCAGTGACGGCGAAGAAAGAGTCTCGCTTGGTCTTGATCACTTCAATTTAATGTTCAGCTACGTGCAAGCTGGATATTTAAAGGCGGGATGTTCAAGAAACAGACATGGCACAAGCAGAGAGGTGGCACCGTGGCGGGCAGGGCTTAAAGTATGAGCCTTGCGCGACATCTGTTCGTGGATAGGTAAGCATTATAAATTAGGACTCATGGGTAGAAATAGGGGGAGGCAAGCCCCCCCAATAATAATATCAGCAGTCTCTATGCAAATACGAGTGATTCAATGACTCTTCGTCATAACGAATCAGCAAATAATACTACAGAGTTACACAAGCAGGTAGACACTGCTCCTAGGAGGCCTCTCTTCGTCGTTTCTGTAGCTCAGTGGTAGAGCATCAGATTGCAAATCTGGTGGTCCCGTGTTCGAACCACGGCAGGAACTCGTTTTTGCTTGTCGTTTCAATCTGTGTGGCTGATAACATTGATGTGGCACATTGATTTCTGGCACACCGACAACACTCTGATGCTGTTACTTCTTTTATGCCATAAAATAGAGCACACAGCTCCGGTGGACATAATTTACACACACAAATATCATAAGTTTGCAGCGAGAAATGTCCGGCAAGCAGAATCCCAGTGATAATCAAATTGGAGCACGTGCTCACCGTATCAGGCTCGTCCGTGCTCGGTCACCGCGATCATTTCTTCCTGTCATACCATGCGCAAAGCAGCAACGTCTCTCGCCCGCCAGAGCTATGGCATCCATCGCCGCCAGCTCACGCACGCAGCTGTGGGGCAGCAGCACCCCCCGGTCCAGATAACCACCCTGCCCAACAAAATTCGTGTTGCGACAGAGTCCACGCCGGGCCATTTCTCGTCCGTGGGGCTCTATGTCGACGCGGGCTCGCGGTACGAGAGCCCTGCCACCTCGGGCGTGAGCCACTTTCTGGACAGAATGGCGTTCAAGGTTAGTGGCCCGTCCTACACGAGAAATTGCGCTCAGTTCCCGCCCAGACGACCAGCTCGCGGTCTGACGAGGACATGTCCAAGGCCATGGACGCCATGGGCGGGCAAATCATGTGCTCGTCCTCGCGCGAGGCCATCATGTACCAGTCCTCCCAATTCCACTCCGCCACCCCGCTCGCCCTGTCGCTGATTTCCGACACGGTCCTCAATGCGTCGTTCCTGCCTGAGGAGATTGACGCACAGCGGGACGCCGCGCGCTACGAGATTCGCGAAATCACGGCCAAGCCGGACATGATCATCCCCGAGGTCCTGCACAGCGTCGCGTACGGCGGCAAAACGCTCGGGAACCCGCTGCTGTGCCCCGAAGAGCGGATAGAGGCCATTGACGCGGATCTGCTCCGCAGCTGCATGCGCGACTGGTACCGGCCTGAGAACATGGTCATCGCCGGCGCGGGCATGCAGCACGAAGAGCTGGTGGAGATGGCGGACAAGTACTTTTCCGCATTGAAGGCGCCCGCCCCGCAAGCCTCCCGCAGTAACGCGTCCCAGCAAATCCCCTCCCACCTTCTCCAGCCCTCCTCGCCGCTACCCCACAAGTCGCTGGCGAGGTCGGCGTCGTCGTACCTGCTGCCCTCGGAGAACCGCGCGGTTTATACAGGGGGCCAGCGGCACATTTTCGATGCGTCCGCGGAGTTCAACCACTTATACCTCGCATTCGAGGGTGTCGGCATCCACGACGAGGATATCTACACCCTGGCGACGATCCAGGTTCTCCTCGGCGGCGGGGGCAGCTTCTCTGCAGGTACGTTTGTCGCCCACGCTCGCGCGCCTTTGTCTGACTGCGCTCGCAGGCGGCCCCGGAAAGGGCATGTACTCGCGGCTGTACACCAACATCCTAAACCACTTCCCGCAGATTGACCACTGCGCGTCGTTCCACCACATTTACACCGACTCGTCGCTATTTGGCCTCTTTGCGTCCTTCGTCCCCTATACCTCACGCAACCAGGGCAACACGCCCGCGCAGATCATGCCGCATCTGGTCCACCAGCTGAGCTTGCTGCTTTACCAAGCCGTTCCCAAGGTAGAGCTCAGCCGTGCGAAGAACCAGCTGAAGTCGAGCTTGATGATGGCCCTGGAGAGCCGCGCGGTGGAGGTAGAAGACCTCGGGAGACAGGTACGTGTGCGGCGATGTCCATATGCACACTGAACTGACGATGCGCCTCAGATCCTGGTGCACAATCGCAAGATCCCGGTCACGGAAATGACGGACCTGATTGACCAAGTCACCGCCGAGTCTGTGCAACGCGTCGCGCGCCGCATCTTTGGCCCTGAATCTGGCAACAAGGCCACCGTCGTGGGCATGGGCAGCGACGACATCGGTGACTGGAAGGGTGTCCTTTCAAAGTACGGCGTCGCCGCTGGTTAGAACGGCATACCACATATCATATCTGCCCCATTAATATCGCATTGGAAGTAATTATCATGCATTACAGTAATAATCCAGATCGTTCGATAGCCGCGCAAAACAATACAGTATAAATTACATAGGTAGGCAATTTACTTCAGCCTTGTCCATCTTGAATCTCGCCTGCTACTCAAGTACACCTCAGAGTCGGACTCCTCGCGGCCCATCCAAGCATTTGGCTGCGTCGGCACCAAACTCGTCACCTGCGACCGGCTCAGCGCACTGAATTAACTGGAGTGAACGAGATGCTTTACCATGAACCGCTGCCCTGCCTCGAAAGCACCGCCTTTGCTGCCTTCGGAAAGGGATAAAGCGAGGGCATCCCACACCGTTAGCTGGGCCTGGCGATGCGACGGCCGTTTGTTCGAATACGCATCCTTGACGACCAGAACCCTGAAGTTTCGAACTTCGCGCGGTGGAAACGTTTTCTGTCCGGAATGTCAGCATCGCATGCGCAACACTGCGCAAACCATGGACCGACCTGCAGTTCCTGCTCAATCTCTTCTGAAATGGCCTCACGACCGCGAAGAGACCGTTCCCGGATGTATCTCGCCAGCCAGCCGGCTTCGTTGGCAGTGATTCGGTTGACGACACCAGCTGCTTGGGCCGAGCTCTCGAGCTCCTCGTACAAGTCATCGATGTTGTCTGGTTCGGAATCTGTTTGGGATGAATGGGGGCACAAATTGGCTGTATTGAGGCACGCACCATCTTCTCCCGGGGCAAATCGAGGCCCAGCTCGCCGTTCCAGCCTGTCAGCGTACCCTTCGAGCACACTCATTCGTTTGTCGTGCTCTGCCCTGAGTTTAGACGCTTCAATCTCTCGTCGTGACTGCCTCTGTGTCAATATATGTTCTCTTGAAGTGAAAATGACCATCGACATACCTTCCACTTCTCGTTCACCCGGTTTTCTTCATTCTCATTGCGCGGTCCTTCCCGCGTCTTCGTTCCATCCTCTTCCTCTATGAACTCGATAAATGCCACCGGATAAGCCTAAATAAATATTAGCGCATTAGAGACGCGATTTGCTCGTAGATGAAACCTTTATGATGACGATGGCCATGGCTGCGATTGCGCCGCCGTCCCCGTTCAGGTGGTGCATCGTCGAAATGCACGGGCCGTGTCGAAAGCCCAGTTTGGCGTGCCACGGGGCAAGATGCGAAGAGTTGCCCGAGATAACGAGATGTGTCGAATTGTACGCCTCAAGAATTTCCATGGGGTCTTTTCTCTCAGAAGACAGCTGCGCAAATGCATCAGATATAAATTCTCACAAATACCAAGGAATGAACGTACTCTAGCGCCTGCTACTGCGATCTTTCTCCCGACCTTCAGCACCCCTCGACGCGCCGCACGCGCCAAGCTCTCGTCGGGCCGCGCCCTCAGTCGGTACCAGCCGTCGGTTACTTCAAGCTCTGGGAATGGTTCGATCGGGAGGCCATCGTCAGTCAGTCCGGCTGCAGACCATGTTATGTTCGAGATGCAGAGGATCATGGGCAACGACGCCGGCGAGTCTTGCGCACTGATCCTGCGTAGGGGTGGACGGGTCCCGCTATTCAATTCCCGTTCATACCTGTATGTGCTAAGCGACGCAGAATAGCTTATAAATGGAAAGAAATACCTGTAAAGCAGCTGTCTCATAACCTCGCCCCAACACCAGCGCTTGTCTCGGCCGTTGCTCTCTCGCTCAGGATCTAGACAGACCATCCCGGCAAGTTTCCAGAGAACCATTGCCCAATGATTGTCGACCCAGGGTTTCGTTACCAGCGTGCAGCCTTTTGCAAGCAATTGCTCCAGCGCTGCAGCGGGACCTAGGAGGCTCGCCGGTTGTGACGTTGGTGTCACAGATGTTGTGTGAAAAGAGTAGTACAAGGCTGTGATGGGGTTTATCTGAGAGATTTCCGATGAATTTCTGCGCAGGCCCAGTAAGAAAGTGAATCTTGATGATAAGAATAAATGGGCCGCTTACATGCCCATAGCCTCCAGCTCTTCGAAATCGTATGTTTGAGGAACAAGGCCCGAGGACGCAAGCGTTTGTCGGCCCTTCGGTATGGCTAGCGCAGCGTTTCATAAGGATACGACGAGAAATGAATGTTGCGTGTCAACACTCACCGACGTTGAATGCCTTCCACCTCTCCTTGCCCTTTGCTGCAGGCGTTGGACGAGTTGGCTCAGCAGCTCGTGCGCTAGCAGATGTAGGTATCGGTCTGGCTGCCGGAGATGGTTTTCTGGGGCTGTCCAAAGCTGCCCTCCCTGCCTCTCCAGGCCTCATGCCCGACTTGAAGGGTGTCACAAACTTCGCGGGTGTACCACGGCCGATGCCCCGCGGCGTGACACCCATCGAAGACCTCATCGGTGTGACGAGATTGATCGCATGGCCCGAAGCCACCGGGGTGGCAGGCAGGTGGGGAATGCTGGATGCGTTCAATGGCGTTCCAGCGAGCGGATGCAACTGCGGTGCTGCAGGTGCCACCAAGGCGGATATGAAACTAGCACCCGATGCGCGGTGGGGGTTTAACGGGGAGCTGGCGAATGTGGGTAGTTGCGTACTTGGGGCTTGCTTCTTAAGGAGGGGGGATGAGAAAGGTTTCGCTCTATGTCGTCCGGGCCCACGGTCTTGCAAGGGACTGGCAAATGGTGCACTGCTGTCGCCCATTGATGCACGCCCAAATCCCATTCCCATAGGTGTCGGGGTCTCAGGTGTGGTGCCTGTAAGGAGACTGCTAGTGGCTCCAGGTAACATTGCTCGAGAAGGGCCTTGGAATGATGCAGTAGGAGGCGGAGGAAGGGAGTCTTCGGCTTCCGGATCACCTTCTTGCCATTGCCGTATCTTGTTCTCAGCATCTTTCAGCGCTGCAGCAGACGGGATCAAGGCACCCTTTTTGGACGCCTTGGTGAATCCAATGGTGGGTTGTGTGGGACCGCCTGTGAATCCATCATCATAACCAGCCTCGGCATGCAGCCCCGACGCGGAGGTGAAGAGAGAAAGGGCAGATGCAGTGGCAATCATATTCGCTGTCGGTGGAAGGGCTGTCTCTGCCAGAGGCGCGAACCATGTCGAGTAGTCTTGCTCTGGTGGGGCTTCGGGTGATGGGGAGCGCTGCTGGGACTGCGATGAAGGTAAGGGACCAGATCCCAGGTCAGCTGCTGATTTAAACCCCTGTACGCCAGCTGAGGCGCGTTGGAAAGAGGGATATATGCTAGTTACAGGCGGGTCTGTATCCTGGAATGAGTGCCATGCTCAACAAAGAATTGTGATACGCACTCGAATCTGAGTCAGTAAACGGATTGTCATTGCCGGGATCGAGCCGGGGCTGCGAAGAGAATGCAGATATCTTCGCAGGGCTCACAGATGACGGTCGGCGACGGTGTTTATTCTCCTTGCCCTTCGGCTGGTGTTTGATCCCCATAGCCTCTTGGATAGCTCTCTGCCTCTTCTCACCTGCATTCAGAGATGACTTTTGCGGGGATTGTGAGAAGGAATGCGCTTGCGAAAGGGTTTGCTCCATCTGATCAAAGGCGGTAATGTCGTCTTGACTCAGATCCACTTGCTCGTCGTACGTAGGTGAGGACATTCTCTGACGCTTGTGAAGCCTGGGGGATGATTCTAGCCATTATCAGCTCACAGTTTAATGATGGCGCGGGTGCTCATACCTCGGTCGTCCATAGTGTCGTCGCGGTCAACAACCGCGTTGGCGCCGAATACCCAATAAGCTTTTAGTCACGTGCTGGGTCCATCGCGTCCCAAGTCCTCCGAGTCCAGGCGCACTGTTCCGCTGCTTTGACACGCTGCATCGGCATGTAGCTTTGAGCGTCGCTGAGGATCAGACGCGATGCCGAATATTTGTTTTGATCCATGACCAGACCACGATTTACAAAAAAACTGTGACAATATAATTGTGAATATATAAGGATATACATTTATAACCTGGTTTGCTACATGATCTCGATTTTTGTGGCGAAGTCGGGGAGTGTGCAGGGAATGAGCTCGGTGCATGGAGCGATCTCGGTGAGGAATTGTGATCGAGGCAGCGGTCACGGGGAGCTGTGTAGACCTGTCTACTCCAGTCACATCCTTTGAGTGGAAATTCCCTTTGACTTTGACCAACACAGCCCACGACAATTGGCTTCCTAAATTTCTGCTTTCCTTGTACTCGACGACATCCCGAGCAGCGGCGTCTCGCAAGGAGTACAACCATGAACGGAACCAGCAGCCCAGACACCGCGAGCAACTCCACTCCACCGATCTCACACCCACCTCCGAACCCAAACGCTGCCAATGGTCCTAATCCCAACTTTAGGGCAGCGAAACCGCCGCCCACAGGCCCTGCGCCTCCGGCACCGACTACGTTGCCTCCCATACCACCTAGCAATGGAAACCACACGCATACGCACGGCCCGGGGGTGCATCATCAGCATGCTCATTCCCACCCGCACACGCATCCACACTCCGGGCGTGTAAATGGCATGCAGAAAGGAAAGAAGAGGAATGACACGCCGGTTGATCCCGCTACCATGTACGAGAGTCTGAAAAGCAGGATAGCGGCGCTGGAGGAGGAGGAGGTGCTCGAGGAGGAGGAGGAACGGATATTTGGTGAGTGATTCCACTTACTCGGCACGGTGCAATCAAATTCAATAGGCCATGTGCAGCCGAGGAAGCACAGACGTCTGTCAAGGGCATGGAGGACAATGCCATTCATGCAAAGTACATTGAATTAGTGAGCAATCAGTCAATGGCTGAGCATTACGCTTTAACTACCGTGTGCAGTTTGCGGAACTCAAACGAGTGGAGCGAGATCATGCAAAGGAGAAACAGAAACTGGTCAAGGACAAGGATGCAGGTCCGTTGCTGCTATCGAGCTATCGACTACCGCAATTAACAGATATAATCACCGAAGCCAAGGGTCAATTAACGAAGGCGAATCAAACAAAGACCAAGATGGAAAGCCTTGCGCGTGAGCTACAGAAGGATAACAAGAGGTTAAGGGTGTGTGTAGCAAACGTCATCAAGCTCAAATCAAGCTCAAACCGCTCATAGGAAGACAGCAAGAGACTGGCACAGTGTGTCGAAGACGCCCAAGACGAGGTGACTACACACCTTGCCATGATGATGTGGTGCGCTTACTCTGCATAGATCCTGCAACTGAAAGCCGATATGACGAAACGCGCCGACAAGGTCAAAGTCCAAGATGTCAAGTACCGCGAGATGCCCGACATTGTCGTGAAGGTCGTGTGCCGCTACCGCGCCGAGCTGTTCTTCAAGATCTCGCGCAAGACGAAGCTTTCGCGGTTATTCAACGCGTGGACGGAGAGAATGGAGACCGGAAGTGGGCCTGGTATTTCTACTGGGGGCAAGAAGGGAGCTGAGGGTAGTTCTGCAAAGAGCCAGAACGTGGGGGGACAAGCGAACGGCTCAGCCAAGGCCGACGCCGCCTCTACGGGATCCGCATCCTCTGGCCCACCGTCCGCGCTATCGATGCAATTCGTGTTCACGCATAACGGTCGCTCAGTTGATGCGGATCAGACCCCCGAAGAAGCAGCCATGGAGGATGGCGATGAGATTCTGGCGGTTGAGCTCATGGATCTGACGGAAGAAGGTCCTGCGAGCGAGGAATGGAACGATGTGCTGGAGCCACGGAGACAGAAGCTGAGCAAGAACTGGACAGACAATCCAAAAGAGTGTGTGGTACCTTGCCAGGCGTCCTTCCCTGCGATCTATAATGGCTAATCTAAAATCAGGGCAAAGAGGGCTATGGAGGAGATATTTGACGGGGTGTACGTTTGACTCTCCGCACTACTAACAGGTCTGATTTGACCGACAGCCACAATTGCACAGCGTCCGAGAGCGTCTGAAAGAGGTTCTTCGCCAGTACGAGCTGCGAGAACGACATTTTGAGTGTGTCATTCGCTCAAAAGAGTTAGAAGTCCTTCTTTCTCGCGCTCGAGCAGCGGAGCAGAAACAGCTCGCTGAAGGGGAGAAGACGAGATCTGACAAGGCAGATGAGGGGGTAACTGCGATGAATTTGATTCGCACGACTGGAGCTGATTCCTTGTTCATAGAATCTACAACTGCGGAAGGATCTGGAAGATATCCAGACCAGCCAAACACTGTTGATTGACAAACTCATCACCTGTTGTAAAGAGGTTCGTGACTTTTTTTGGCCCTCTCTCACTATACCTGAATCAACGATAGCAGCCAAATGCCGAGAGAACCCAAAGATTATTTGCATCCCTTCGAGAAGAACTGGAGAAGAGGGGAAGTAAACTTGCGGACGAACCAGTCGGCGGGTAACACGGTCTGTAAAGCGACATAAACAATGCATTATCTTTTTTCTTTTGTGGTATGTAGTACAGGGAAGAACCGTCCATTGAGAAGAGGCAGTATTCTAAACTAAGTCCGATTGTTGTAGGTATGAAACCAAATGATGGATCAAACGAGAGCGTCCAACTCCTCGATCTCCTCGACGAAGCCTGACTTTGTGAATGTCTTGCCTTTGACGGCTTCGAGACCCTCGCCGGAATAGCTCAGACGCGGCGAGATCTCAATCTCCACACCTTCTGCGACCTTCGCGCCCGCCTTCTCCAAAAACCTCTTGTGCTGCGCAAGCAGATCGCGGCGGCTGGTCCCAGGATCATCAGACCCAGTACCAGGTGCGTTCTTGAGAGGGCTGAATTCCTCGTTACGCGCGACCTCGAGGACGGCGAAGCTCTTGGTGAATGGGAACACATCGAAGACGAACATCTCGAACTTCATTCCGTTGGGTTTCGTGGGCTTAACGGTGGCGCCGGTCTCGAGGTCGACGTGGGGGATCTTCTTGCGCGCGATATGGAAGGCGAGCTCATCCTCGAATGACTCAACAGAGTTGAGGTAGGTGGTCGTGTAGAAGTGGTTCACGATGTTGGCGGCGCCAAACGCAAGGTCCCCGCGTGCGTTGCGCTTCTCGGCCTGGGCTGTGGAGATCTCGGAGTACTCCACGACGCTGAACTTGTCGCCGCGGCGGGCGACGACGCCCACGGACTCGGTGGCGGATGCTTTGGACACCACCTTGGCAGCACAGTCCGCCTGCTTGGAGATGCAGTATCCAAGGAAGATAGGATCTGCTACCTTCACGAGGCAGTTGTCGACGCCGAACCCGTGGACATAGAGCACTTTGCGCTTGCCGAGGTCGGACAACACGGTGTGTTTCTTGTCAGAGGATGACAGTGGTGCGCGGGTGGCAGCGTACAGCCCGCCATTGCCATCGGGCGCGACGGCCACATGGGAGGGGGTGTCGAGAAGAACTTTGCCCTCCATCGTCACACATGGAAGAGTTCCTGAAATATATATGAACATCTAGTCACTAATCTCCGCACAATCGACGTACCTTGCTCAAAGAAGATCACATTTGCGGACTCGAGGCCAAAGTACTTGTTCTTGGCGAAGAACGCCTGCGTCTCCTTACGCGTAGGTCCACTGGTCATGATATACCAAGGGATCACGACCGAACCGGCAGGCTTTCCAGCCTCCTGCTCGGCTACGTTCTGCAAGCGCACGATGCGCTCCGCTTGGTATTGGAACAGTGATTTGTGGGATGGCAATCCAATGTCGTAGCATCCTTTGGGCGCGCTACTTCCAAGCCTGGTGCCCTGTCCACCGGCCATCAATAGCACGCCAACCTCTCCGCGTGCGATCGCTTGTAAACCTGTAGCCCGCCATTCCTTCTCACCGCCTGAGGTACCGAATGCGAAGTCGACGGAATCCTCTGGCAGAGGCTCGATGGGGTCTGACTCGTTGGGATCGGAAGCTGCCTTTTCCGCGCTGACAGCCTTCTGGTATATGCGATTGACGCGTTCGATGTCAAGTGCCTCGAGTTGCGCGCTGAGTGCTGAGCGCTGTGTTTCATCTAGCTTAGGCCAGAATTTGAGTAGATGGCCCTGGCCTGCGGCTTCATATCTTTTGTGTAGGCTATCGCTGGCCATCGGATGCGTGTCGTTGGTGTTGAATGCAAGAAGGGAAGTGGTAAACGCGAGGCCGCAACGCGTTAATGGGCATTTTATAGCTGGCGGCGCGTGCCGCCGGAACAGCCACGCCGCGTTTCTCATCGCCTTTGCTCTTGACGATCACCTCGTATCCAGCTGCATTGCTTTTGAAAACTCTTTCTGGGCTGTGTACCAACAGTTATCGCCGAGGGGAAATATAAATACACGGGGTTGCTCTCTGACACACACGTTTGAGCTTGACGCATTGCATACAGCTAGCCTGCCAGGGCGCACCAACCGGAGTCTTGGGAATCTATCATATAACCGCTGCACCTCTTTTGGTTTGAGGCTTTTAAAATGTCTATTTTACTGCACATGGTTGGAAATAGAGCGCCATTCAGCTGGGCAGCCCGTTGTGGACAACCATCTGCCGCATCGTTATCTGCATCGTCTAAATTGGCAAAGAAGTCCTCAAAGGCTGTCGCAGCTGAATTGCTTGCAGCTTCCGATTCGTTGTCTTTGGCACCAGATCTTGTCGCGGTCATGTGGGCACTCGACGATCAGACTTGGTGAGAAGCTCGAATGCGAGCCGCGTCTACCAGACTCGTTACCGTTTGATTAACAGTAACGGACAAGTACTGTGTATACACAGCTTGCTCAGTTCTTACAGGCGGCTACGAGCCTATTCGTCTATACCTTGTACTACTGTGGTCCTAGCATGGCCTGATCTTCTTTGTTGCTTTGGCAGATAAAGAGAGACCCGCTGGATAGGCTCAGTGGGCACTTCTCATCCTACAGCTGCCGCGATTTGCTCAGGTCTCTCTCTCTCTCTCTCTCTCTCTCTCTCCGTGGCACCCTGCTATTATGGTCTTTCTTTAGTGAATGATCATCTGCCTTCATCTGCACAGTATCGCGAACAGACCTCCTCGTTTTGATCTAAGTGGGGTTATACGTTTACGCGAACTAATATGTCCCCGGTGCTTTTTAACAGCATCGATGGACAGCTATTATAAGTGCGCCTCGTTCTGGCCTCGTTCAAGTTCGGTCATCCTCTTTTCAGTTTCCCTTCATTTTTTGTCTCCCGATGCCCCCTTCTTTGCGCTCCGCGCTAACGATCTCCTTCTTGACCCTATCTTTAATTCCTGCTGCGCTCAGCTTCACTCCAGGATTTCCCTATGGATCAGAGAAAGTTCGCGGCGTTAACCTTGGAGGGTGGTTGGTTTTAGAGGTGAGTCGACACTCTCCCTTTTCGCGCCCGCCCTGACCGTGATTTCAGCCATGGATCACCCCAAGTATATTCGATGGCACTGGTAATCCCAAAATCGTTGATGAGGTACGTTTCGACGCGACTACCACCGGCGCGTACTAGTATTCACATGAACCCGCCGCCCTCGCGAAGTGGACATTTGGCAAATATCAATCCAAGTCGAAGGCTGCTTCCGTCTTGAAGAACCATTGGGATACATGGATTACCGAGTCTGATTTTGAGGCTATTGCTGCAGCTGGGTGTGTTACGGTCAGCCTCCGTTCCGTTGACGCCACACTAAACGAACTACGCGTAGTCTGAACCACGTCCGCCTTCCTATTGGCTATTGGGCATTTGAAGTTGGCGCCGGCGAGCCATATATACAGGGTCAACTGCCCTACCTGAAGAAAGCCATCACTTGGGCGGGTAACCATGACCTCAAAGTCATCGTTGATTTGCACGGTGTGCCCGGCAGTCAGAATGGCTTTGACAACTCCGGCCAACGTATGCCAACTCCGATGTGGCACACGAACAGCACCAACGTCGCTAGGAGCAACGCAATAATCAAGACTATCGCGAACATGTTCAAAGATGAGACCAGCGTCGTGCCTATTATTGCGCCACTCAACGAGTCAGTTCCATCTTCCATTTCTTGCTCAGATTGTGGCTGACAGATTATTTAACAACAGACCTGCTGGCTTTGACTCTGGCGTTCTGCCGGTGACTAAACAGTTCTGGGATGATTCGTACGGCAACATCCGATACCCCTACGGCTCGTCTAAGCAGAGCAACACACTCGTTCTTATTCACGACGCATTCCAGACTCTGTCCTACTGGAAAGGCTTTATGACATCAGCCAAAGGCTTCCAGTATGCCTTTAACCAGCTTGTCAGCTCCCCTTTATCTAACAAATTGCTTCCAGAGGCGTGGCTATGGATACCCACATCTACCAGATGTTTACCAATAATGTACGTCTTTACGTTCACGTTAGTCAGAGGCAAGATCCTCATTGCCATACTACAGCTTAACGCAATGTCGCATGCGCAACACATCAGCACCGCGTGTGGCTACGTCGGCGAGCTTTCCACTTTTGACCTTTGGGTCGTCGTTGGTGAATGGACTCCCGCTGCTACTGATTGTGGTGTGTACTTCTCTCCTTTCTCACATGTTTCTGATCTGGTTCTGATCCGTTTCCTACAGCTAAATACCTGAATGGATTCGGAATCGGCTCCCGATATGATGGAACCTACGCTGGTTCTACTAAAGTCGGCAGCTGCACGGGCCTTACTGGCAGCGCTTCCACATTCAGCTCGAGCTACAAGACGTTCCTCAGGATGTTCTGGGAGGCCCAGGTTGACGTCTTCGAGACTGGCCAAGGCTGGATCCAATGGGTGTGTATTATCTCAGTGCGGTTAATGTTTGCGCGAGGCTGACTCTCGGGTGATAGACATGGAAAGCCGAGGCCGCTGATGAGTGGACCTATCAAGCTGGTCTTGCTCATGGCTGGATTCCCCAAGATCCAACAAGCCGGAAGTATCCCGGGCAATGCAAAACCTAGATGATCCTTCTGATTATTGTGACTTTTTACATTCCACTACAACACGCTCGCTTACACACAGCGCATTCGACACAATGTACCCTACCACAACGAATCTCCTTCGCACCCCACATTAGCGTATATATATCGGGGACATTCCGCTCTCACTATGTACGCCTATCTATTCCTGGCCCGTCGGCTTCTGCACATGCTTTGTGCATTACGAATTTTTATGAATTGTGCTACTATACTGCCACCCATTTTCTAGTCTTGTATCCTGCACTTAATCGGACTGTTTCTTGGGGACTTGAGCTTGGAAACATAATGGTACACTCTGTTACACATGCGCCGACGTTTTTTTCTAGTTATCTAGCCTGGAAGCTGCGCGTACTTACGGAGGTGCGTTTAGGCGCTTATGTGCTTCATTACTGAGTGTCGCGAGATCAGAAGAGGCCTAGGATTAGTGCGGCGAGTGAGTTAGGCTTGGGGCAGACCCGAAGGGTTTCGACCAGAAACATCCATGCGAACCTAAAAGGGTGGGTAGTAGGTACCAGAATGAGCTGTGATACCCACCTTCGTCGGAGCCTCGTGACGCGTCGCAGCAAAGTCTGGGGCGCCCCCTGAATGGGAGCGGGCGAGCCAATTGCGTCTGCGCGAAAAGTGGCGCGGTTGTGCGAGAAGTGTCAGTGCCATGTCAAGAAACATGGCAGTCGCATACCTACGGTTGCGGGAAATGTGGCACGTACTTGCGCGAACGGTGGCAAGTGACATGTTCATCCACATGACCAGGGCAGGCATTCATATGAGCGAGCAGTGACACTGACAGTGCCATGCGATTGCGCGAGAAGTGGCATGGTCCATCCGCATGAACAGGGCAGGAATTCGCGTAAGCGGGCAGTGGCATACCTACGGTTGTGCAAAACGTAACATGAGAAGTGACATGGTCCATCCGCATGACCAGGGCAGACACTCGCGCCCTGAGCGCTTGAGCGAGCAGTGACTTGGCAGTGACAGCGGCAGGCGATTGCGCAAGAATGCAGAAAGTGGTCTTTTGCAGAAGCCAGCGTTCTCATCAGATATGCGCTGTGTTGAATGTTTGATTTCATTGTATAACTTTGTGGGGGGGGCCTGCCGGCATCGGCGCTGTCGATGGCCGGTGAGCGCTCAGCGGAGTCCTCTCTAACTCCCACTAGCTCCATTTTGGACCACTTCCTCTTTCGACCTCAATTGGACTTCCTCACAACTCTTGAACTGTGTGATTGATATGCTCAAGGATACTCAACTTAAATTCCCACACATTCATGATCTTCGAATAAGTTCAGCGCTCCGCTCTCAGGGGTTTTCCAAAAATGCGTGTTCTGCGTGTTAATTAAAGGTGTTGGGGTTACGGCCGCGGCAACTGTCCTTAAGCTTCTTTCGTCGCATCAAAGGAAGCTAGACTCTTTTGAGATCTGGTCCAAAAGTATATATCAAACGCACCAGTCGGTAAGTAATCTCCATTCCGTTGCCCACTCTTTTCCTCCTCCCCGCTCTTCAATTTGGCTATGTTGGCCCCCACACTCTCTTTCGCCCTATTGGGTCTCTCTTTAATCCCTTCTGCCCTCAGCTTCACTCCAGGATTTCCCTATGGGTCCCAGAAAGTTCGAGGTGTCAACCTCGGCGGTTGGTTAGTCCTAGCCTGCCTGGGTAGCCTATAATGCTCTTATTGATGACAGTCTATCAATAGGTTGGTCCTTGAGCCATGGATTACCCCAAGCCTGTTCGACACCACTGGGAATACCGCGATCGTCGACGAGGTACGCGTCTTTCTGGTTAATTATACACCCCCCATTGACACGCGTCGTTGTAGTGGACATTTGGGCAAAAGCAGTCCAAGGCGACCGCAACTAGTGCCCTTCAAGCGCACTGGAATACCTGGATAACCGAGTCCGATTTTGCAGCCATCGCTGCTGCTGGTCTCAATCATGTTCGTGTGCCCATTGGCTACTGGGCATTCGAGGTTGGACCTGGGGAGCCTTACATCTCAGGCCAATTGCCCTATCTCCAAAAGGCCGTCACTTGGGCCGGGAACCATGGGCTCAAGGTCATTGTCGATCTGCACGGCGCTCCTGGAAGCCAGAATGGCTTTGACAACAGCGGAGAGAGAATGTCATACCCAATGTGGCACTCCAATGGAACGAACGTGGCGAGGACCGACGCCATCATCAAGACTATTGCAAACATGTTCAAGGATCAGACCAGCGTCGTGCCCACCATCGCTGCTTTGAACGAGTGAGTTTTTCCGCTTCGCATCTGGTAATTTGCCCGTGCTCAGATATCTTCTGCAGACCGGCCGGCTTTGATTCGGGTGTCCTTCCAGTTGTCACTCAATACTGGAATGATGCATATGGCAACATCAGGTACCCATACGGGACATCACAGATGAGCAACACTGTCTCCCTAATTCACGATGCCTTCCAACCATTGTCGTATTGGGCCGGTTTCCAAACTCCCGCGAATGGCTTCCAGGTAAGAAGGACAGACGTGTTCCTCGGCTTTTGCTCACGTAGTGCTTTCAGGGTGTCGCAATGGACACGCATATCTATCAAATGTTTTCTAATGCCGTATGTCTTTAATTCGCACCATGTGTATGTATGTAACTGATTTGGCTTTCGAATTCCTAGGAGGTTGCTATGACCTATCCGCAGCATATCGCGGCTGCATGCAGCCATCATACCGATCTATCTACCTATGATAAATGGGTCATCGTTGGAGAGTGGACTCCTGCAGCTACCGACTGCGGTATGTCTCATCAAATCCCAAGAGCTTTTGGCATACTGACTTTGATCTTGCAGCTACATACTTGAACGGCCGTGGCGTCGGTTCCCGGTATGACGGCTCCTTCTCGGGTTCCACCAAGGTTGGTAGCTGCACAGGCCTCACAGGAAAGTCGTCGACTTTCAGCTCAAGCTACAAGACGTTCCTCGGTCAATACTGGCAGGCACAAGTCGAAACATACGAGGCCGGCCAGGGATGGATCCAATGGGTGCGTGTGCTTGTCTATGCTTTGTTTTTGTACCATGTGGCTAATAGGCCAATAATAGACTTGGAAGGCTGAGAATGCAGACGAGTGGACTTACCAAGCAGGTCTCGCCGGCGGATGGATTCCCCAAAACCCTGCCAACCACAAATACCCGAGCCAATGTTGAGCACTACGTATCCTGGGCAGCTCTATTATCTCTGATACCCTCACACGCGTGCGTTCTGCATCGCAACCACTACCCTCCAACGGGAAACACTGTCTCTACTTCTATATTTCACGCCTATACCCAAGTCCCAAATGCGCTGGGAAATATATGTGATCTTTTGGTTCTCCGTGAGCGTGATTAGGTGTATCATTTATTGTCAAGATCCGTGTGGGATTTTAGTGAAAGGAATTCAAAGTCCAGTGTGAGGTTCGGTACATATGTATAAACCACGTGTCTCATACTTGGATTTAGTCGCCTGTGCCGTTTGTGTTTCTCCGTGGTACCAACGCAAGTGATTTGCTGTCTCCTGTTTCCTTGCTCTGATTTCCCTTTCAGCTCTTCATCGGGACTTGGTAATCATCTATTACATCTGTCAACTTAGCCCGGCCCGTTACACAGATGCGAGACAGGATAACTCCCTGAGTCCTATTTATACTACTTTGGTCATCCCAGGCTGTGGTACCTCGAAAGGATACTAAGCGGAATGGTTTGGTTTGCTGTGGCACGGGGGAGTCTCACACACCAGCCTGGCGATGCATGAGGTGCATGGGGAGTGTCTTGCGTATGCGCCACACAACAAAACATACATTGCGTTGTTGATTGGCACGTTGCTGCCTTCCTCACCACCTTCTCGCGCACGCACGGCTCATGACAGAAGGCGGGATTGAGGATTCATCATCCCTGGCGAGGCTAGCAACGCCAGGAATAATCTCACAAGTGTCTCAGGGTTTCTATTGACTTCTAAGGCTACGGACGCGGGGCTGGTAGAAGGCGAGGCAGTCATCAATTGACAACGCAGGAGTTGACACGCAGGGCCCCTGGTGGGTGCTTCTCTTGCTGCCTGACATCCACCTCAGCGTATTATCCCAGCACGAACTCAGCGCTCAGTTTGCAGCGGGTCGCTTTCCTAGCAAAGATGTACGCGGGCTCGTTGTCTTTCGTGAATGTGCGCTCGTTCCCGCACAAAAACCACTTGGACAAGGCCAAGTCCGCCTCGACATCGTCCTTTTGCTCACGAGGCTACAGTACTGCACGGAGAATAGAGGGTTAAACGGAAAGGGAGGCGGCAATGTGAACTTGTACGCGTGGCCAAGCTATACTGTGGTGGCACGAAGTTCAATTGCGCCCCGCGCTCCGTGCCGGCGCGCCTCCGCGCCTTTGGCCAGAGGAAAGTACCGAACTTTCGCCTCGTTCCTGTCTCCAATTGGCCAAGCTGAAATACGGCCGTGCCCGTGGTGATAAGTATATATTAAACGCGCGCGCTGGTACACGCTTCCTTTGGCCACTCTTTTCCTCCTCTTCCTCCTCCTCCTCCTCCTCCTCCCGCCTTCAAAATTGGCTATGTTGGTCCCCACACATTCTTTCGCCCTCTTGGGTCTCTCTTTAATCCCTTCAGTCATCTCCTGTTTCTCTCCAGGCTTCTCCCCAGGCTTCCCTTACGGGTCCGAGAAAGTTCGAGGTGTCAACCTCGGCGGTTGGTTAGTCCTAGCCTTCCTGAGCATCATACATCGCATTTATTGATGGCAGTCTATCAATAGGTTGGTCCTTGAGCCATGGATTACCCCAAGCCTGTTCGATTCCACCGGAAACAACGCGATCGTCGACGAAGTACGCGTTTTTCTGGCCAATTATACACCCCCATTGACACGCGTCGTTGTAGTGGACATTTGGGGAAATGCAGTCCAAGACAACGGCAACAAATGCCCTTCAAAATCACTGGAACACATGGATAACCGAGTCCGATTTCGAAGCTATCGCCGCTGCTGGTCTCAATCACGTTCGTGTGCCCATTGGCTACTGGGCATTCGAGGTTGGACCTGGGGAGCCATACATCTCAGGTCAATTGCCCTATCTCCAAAAGGCCGTCACTTGGGCCGGGAATCATGGACTCAAGGTCATCGTTGACCTACACGGGGCTCCTGGAAGCCAGAACGGATTTGACAACAGTGGGGAGACACTGGTCATCCCGATGTGGCACTCCAATGCAACGAACGTGGAGAGGACCGATGCCATTCTCAAAACTATTGCAAGTATGTTCAAGGATCAGACGAGTGTCGTGCCCATCATCGCTGCTTTGAACGAGTGAGTTTTACCGCTTTACACCTAATGTTTTCCCGGGCTCAGACATCTTCTGCAGGCCGCTTCCCTTTGATCCTACCGTCATTCCAGTTATTACTCAATACTGGAATGACGCATACAGCATCATCAGGTATCCATACGGGACATCAGAGATGGGCAACGCGGTCTCCCTGATCCACACCGCTTTCTACCCGCTGTCGTATTGGGTTGGTTTTCAAACTGCCGTGGATGGCTTCCAGGTAAAAAGGACAGGTGTGGTACTCGGCTTTCGCTCACACATTGCTTTCAGGGTGTAGCAATGGACACGCATATATATCAGATGTTCACTGATGCTGTATGTCTTTGATTCACGCAGTGCGTATGTATGTAACTGATTTGGCTTTTGAGTTCCCAGGAGGTTGCCTTTACTTATCAGCAACATATTGCAGCTGCATGCAATCAATCCACCGAGCTGTCTTCCTTTGATAAATGGATCATCGTTGGAGAATGGACTGCCGCTGCTACCGACTGCGGTATGTTTTATCAAAACCTCAGAGCGTTTGACATACTTACATTTATCTTGCAGCTACATACGCGAACGGCCGTGGCGTCGGTTCCCGGTACGATGGCACTTACCCGGGTTCCACCAAGGTTGGTAGCTGCACTGGCTTGACGGGAAAATCATCGACTTTCAGTTCAAGCTACAAGACGTTCCTCGGTCAATACTGGCAAGCACAGGTCGAAGCATACGAGGCCGGACAGGGATGGATCCAATGGGTGCGTATGCTTGTCTATGCTTTTCTGTGTATAATGTGTATAATGGGCCAATAATAGACTTGGAAAGCTGAGAATGCAGACGAGTGGACCTACCAAGCGGGTCTCGCCGGCGGATGGATTCCGCCAAACCCTGCCAACCACAAATACCCTAGCCAATGTTGAGCATTGCGTACCCTGGACAGCTCTGTTATCTCTAAAACTATCACACGCGCGCGTTCTGCATCATAATCACCACCCTCCAACGGGAAACACTTTCTCTGCCTTTGCTCTGCCTCTATATATTTCACTGTAAATTATTGCGTAAATGTGTACCTATACCCAACTCCCAAATTAATGCACGGGAAATGTATGTGATCGTTTGGTTCTCCTTGAGCTTGTCTAGGTGTATCATTTATTGTAAAATCCGAGTGCGACCTTGCTGAAAAGGATTTTGAATCTAGTGTCTAATCCTCTCTATCCCTGTACGTCTTGTACATGTTTATAATGATGTCGTTCATCGTCAGCGTGATGATCCTGTATCGCATTTAGCATGTAGTGCAATACTTGGACTGGAAACGACTCACGTGTGAGGTGCGATTCGCAGGAAATGGGCAGTGGATCCTGAGTGTGATAATCGTGAAATCAATGAATGCCTCGAAGTGAACTCGCATCGAGGTGCGTACCTTTATACAACCCAAAGACGCCTTCAGCCGTGAATGTTTTCCATATGCAGTCTAAGGGGTTCTTGTATAACGTCCCTTGCATGCGGCCGTTGGGAAGGCGAACGGTGGGTTGATTGTACATCCGCGTCAGTGCCTGCAAATGGATACGTTAAGATGAATACAGCAGCCAAGTAAACGGAATGACTGACAGTATCGGCAGGCTGCATCACTATACACTGTATGGAACATTAGATGTCAACGAATGGACAGATAACAAAGCATATGAACATACCACACAAACGCCAGAAACCGAGCTGCTGGCCAGATATGTCCATATACTGGTCGCAGGTAACCAGCCATTAGAGATTATTTGGTTTTTGGTCCAGTTGTAGCTAGGTAGTTGTACCTAAGCTCCCATCAGTTGACCTGTCAGGTCTGCTCGGGGGGTAAACCGACTCACGGAAGAGCCCATGGACGTGCGCAGAATTGCCGCGTCGATGCCGCGCACTATGCCTCTGAATTTCTCTGCGCGCCAGATCGTACGTAACGCGTCGAAAGAGTTCTTGTAGTGATGCTGGGCGCCAACGGGCAGAGCTGGGGAGTATGCCTGTTGATGGACACCGTAAGCCAAGGTGCATCGGCGAAGACAACGCGTAATCATCTACCTGCATTCTTGCTTTGATGAGGAAGAGTGGATTACCAAGGGATGCTGGAGTACGCGCTCGTTAAATGGGGGAAGGGTCGAGGAGCTCCGACTGGGACATACCACCAACAGCTCCACTGGCAGCACCGGCCATAATGGAGAGACCAGCTATCTGGTCTGTAGCTTCATAGCCAGCAAAGCGGTTTATGGAGCCCCGTATAGGCTCATAAAAGCCCAGGCGGGATCCGTTCAAGAGTATCTATCGAGGAGTTAGCGTGTATTTGCAACGGAGAAGGGAATCTGGTACCTGGTATGCATACTAGATAATGTTGTCAGCGACATCCCCGAGGAGAAACAATATACGCACCGCAGGACCAAGACCTCTTTGCAGCCCCCGAATGCCTTCGTTGCGCCATGTCTTTGAAAACACGTCGAGGGCGTTTTTGTATACCTTAACGCCCCCATCCTTGGCGAGCTCGCCTTGCAGCTGCAAGCGGGTCTTGGCGACTTCCGCAGGATTTGACACGGTGACCTGCAAACTGGCCGATGAGTGTGGGGTACCAGCGAAGTTGAAGAAGCGAACGGACCGCCATTGAGGCTGCGATTCCACCGCACACAAAGCCCTCTCCCGTGGACAGAGGGCGTCCTTTCACAGGGACGATAGAGGCAGTAGACATGATCGAAGGACTAAGAGAGACAGGAGTGCGGCCGAAAGCAAAGTGGATCGGACAAGGTTGGGAGTTGTACGTATAAGTACGTGGTCGATGCGAGAGAAAGCAGCGCTCTGCTCTATATAATGATTTCAGGCGTGGTCAGGGCGTTGCAGCCGCCCTGTGGCTGTAATTTTATATTATACATTCAGTCGGCGTTTTCTCAGCATTGACAGTAAGCCGCCCGCAGGCAAGAAACAAGCGCCGTACAGCACCGGCTCGGGGACGGAGGCACTCGTTTCCGAAGCTCACTGCACGTACGATTCCGACAACGAAGTCGACGACGACGATGAGATGAACTGGCCTTTCAGTATACAAGTGGGCCTCCTTGTTGGCTTTCTCGGCATCATACTTCCGGTCTTCATACGCGTCGTATCATCCCCGCTCACTCTAGTTCTCATCTCACCGTTCTTCATACTCTTTGTTACGCTCCTGTGTCTGGTCTCCCATGTCATTGCTGGTTACTTTCTGGACATTCGACGCCGGCCATCGCGCCGTGGACTTCTCGCAAATGCGGCCAGGCCTCTGGCGTTCACCACCCCGGCGGCATGGCAAGCGCTGCTGACCAGGTCGCAATGGTCTGTCAAACCTCCACAGACAATGCCCCGACTGCGCCCCGAGCTGCCGGTAGTCTCTGACGCACTTAATGAAATAATGACTATGATCGTACGAGACTTTGTTTTGCCGTGGTACCAGGAGATCTCCTCCTCACCTTCATTCCCTACCGCCGTTTCCTCGGTACTGCATGAATCCATTGGCCGGGTGCTAGAACGTGCTGCAGCGATTGACCTTCCTGCACTCGTCGCCAAGCGCATCTTACCAAAAGTTACTGCACATATCGAGCAATTCAGGCAGTCTGAGGTCGCCCTTCGTGGTGCGAAGCTTGAGCGCAGTCTGACTCATTCGGAGGAGCTGGATCTGCTCTTGGCTAGCAGATACTCCATCAAAGGTGGCGGCAAACTTCACCCGGCTATTGACAACCTCTCTTCAACCTTCACCAAGCAGACGGAGGAAACTCATCTCAGGGATTTGCTAGAAAAGGTACTGCCATTCGTGCTGCCCGAGCCAGAATCGAGAAGCAACGCAATCAAGATTGTTGTGCGGGAGATTGCAGCGTGCTCCGTGCTGTATCCGGTCATGGATTTGCTCGCCGATCCTGACTTTTGGAATCGCGCCATTGATGAAGTGGTGAGCAGGATCTCATTCGCACTCAGTGATCATATTAATGACTTTTCTAGGCAGGAGCAGCCATACACCAGCAGAAAATGATCTCTAAAGTGAGAAATATTCTGGAGGCCCAGTCTCCCAGGCACCAGCAACGGGCAGCGAGCACGGCCATCGCGCCACCCATAGCAGAGACTATCACCATCCGCACCGATATTCGCCAATTCGAGTCTTTCCTCCGAAGCATCAATCGGTGTTCCTCCCTTCTGGATGCCCGCAGGTTAAAGAACGACGTAGTAGGCGAGATTCGACGAACAAGAATGCTTCTCGGTGGGTTTTAGTCAACTGCTCGGTTTATTCTTTCACTGACATGATCCAGCCAACCACGAAAAGGATGATTGGATAAACGGAGAAAAGACTGAAGACGTTGTGGCCTTCTTGGATAGGCTGTACACGGCGAAACGGAAAGTTGAAGAACGAATCGTCCTCCTGGGCGGCGAAGACGAGTCTTCATCAACACCAGATCTTGTCCAACCCCGGCGGACATTGGTGGATGAGACGACACCCCGTCTTACGCTACGCGACGTCCTGAGAAATCCCAGTTCATTATCCTACTTGATGGAGTTTATGGATCGCCGTCAGCGATCCCTCCCCGTCCAGTTCTGGCTCACAGTGGAGAGTTTCAAGAATCCTTTGGAGAGCGTCGAGTCTGGCGAGTCCGGCGACGAGGACGAACCCGTGGACATCCAGGACCAAGTGAGCTTGTCGAACGTGAAAGAGGACATTTGCATGATCAACGATCTCTATTTCTCCGGCTCTCCTTTGCCCCCAGCCCTGTCCTCCATCTCGAAGAAGCACGTGGACAACATCAGAATGTTTGCCGGAGGTGAAATGGATTCTTCGACAGCGACGCAGACGCGCGTTAGGAGGAGCGTGATGCTCGCACAGAGGCAGGTGGAGCACGATATGGAGCACGATTTTGAGGAATTCGAGAGATCAGAACTATGGTTCAGGGTTGTGGAGGACTCGGGGCAGCGTCAGCAGCAGCAGGCTGCTGCGACGGTCACGAGAGTAGGGCCAAAGGCTGCATCGCGGCCGGCTTCTCCTCCCACCTCTACGCATAAGCAAATTCGGGGGGCCGCTCCGCAATTTCTACCACGGTCGGAGTCTTCTCCACACCTGGCTGCGTCTCCTCTGCGACCGGAGAACGGACGGTCCAATGGATCATTCACCAGTTTTCCACGAGCGTCGTCGTCGAATATTGATTTGCTCATGGGTCCTCCTGTCGACGATGCCTTGGGGACGCCAAGAGCTCCATTATTTGACGATCCCGACGAGAGCCAACCGCAAAATGCTGATGAGGCGCAACGCATGGAGGCCATCCAGGCAGCATTGACGGATATTATGGCACACGAGAAGCAGCAATCTGAGCGGGGCGACCATGACCCCATCGACGAACTCACCCACGGCTCAAGTCTTTTCGACGATGGCGAACAAGACAATGATAACGATAATGATCACGAAGGGGAGGATGGTGACGAGCGAGGAGGAGAATTGGGTAGCGATGATCACACGGTTCAGCTCGCTGCACCAGGGGACCTACAGCTTTCTTACGAGATTGCTCGTTTGGGGAACAAGATCTCGGATCTGGAGTCGCAGGACATTATGCTTGACACTCTTATCAAGAAGGCGGAACTGACAGGCGATCACCAGGAACTTCGACTTCTGCAGAAAAGCAAGTCTTCGATGAGCCGTGAGCTCAGGGAGCTGCAGTTTCAGAAGGCACAGTATGAGCAGCAGGAATCTGCTAATCGACTTCTCTCGGATCGCACCAAAGTGGAGATTGTCAGCTCGACCTCGGGAGAGGAAGGTGGCAAGTCTGTGGTGCGGTATCTCATACAGGTACAGCAACTTGCGTCGGATGGGACCTTCTCGTCTGGATGGGTCGTGGCCAGGCGATATAACGAGTTTTTGAACATGCACAATAGGCTGAGGGAGAAGTACGTTCTGGTCAAGGGCCTCGATTTCCCGGGAAAGCGGCTCGTCACGGCCCTCTCTGGGAGCTTTGTGGATACCAGGAGGACAGCGCTGGAGAAGTACATGCAGGTATGTTTCTACCAGCCTTTGCATCAACAGACGGTGACTGATAGACCACAGAACCTGATCGCCATCCCCGTTGCTTGTGAGAGCGATGATCTGCGCGCCTTCCTCTCCCGCGAGTCCCCGTTCATTGCATCTGAAGCACCGTCGAGACCTGCGAAAGGTCCCACTCCATTTTCGGGGTCTGGCATTGTCCGCACGGTTTACAAGTCTGTTGCCGAGAGCATTGATGATATGTTTTTCGGGCCCTCGATGCTGGATGTCATGATTCTGAGGCTGACCCGACAAGCAGCAGAGTTTGCTGGGGTTGTGGGATCAGCTGTGAACGATGAAGATCTCGTTGCTCAAGCTATCAAGGCCTTCGGCAAATTCACATCGGAGGATACACTCATGCATATCTCGGATGATCTGAAACCTCTCGAAGGGGAGACGAGCACTTCAACATTCTCAGCACCGATTTGCGATTTGATTTTAGCTGTGTTCGAGCTGAACAAGCAGAATAACTGGCTTCGACGGCAAGCCATCGTCATCATACTTCAGCAAGTGCTTGGGGGAACCATCGAACGGTACGTGGTGGCAATATCACAACCGTGTATGCCTGCCATTTACACATGAACAGAAAAATTCGCGACAATGTGCGAACTTTTTTCGAGGAAAGCCGTATCATGCGCTTTGTGAATATGTTTCGCGACGCACTTTGGCCTGGGGGGCAGCCTAAACCATCTTATGTTGCCCGTACCAGCGAAGAGAAGACTCGAACACGAGATGAAGCGAATCGCAAACTCTCAGCGTTGGTACCAGGTAAGCTTATACTATCATCATACTTTCCTTAGATCTTATTTTCTCCTCCAGATTTGGCGGCCAATATGATCGGTCGGTCGAATGCCCGTCGTGGGGCAAGACGGATATTCGCAGTCCTGCAGAATCGACGTCTGAATCAGCACATCGCATATACAATAGTCGACGAGGTACGCCTAATATCAAACCCCTTGAGATCAGCGATTGAAACTCATTCTTCAGGTCTTTGCTGCATTATTTCCGGAGGCGGCGATTGCCATCTCTAATCCATAGTTATTGTTCCAGTCGTTATACCTGTTTCCGGCTTATGATCATCTTCTAATGTACATCGCAACACAACATTGTATCACAGCACTACAAGGCCGCTGGAGGATCTTTATTGTCATGAACTCTCGCCATACTGGTGACCACCTAAATGAACAGTACTAGTCTCTGATGCTATGGTATTCGTGTCGAAGAATTCCGTTATAACCTCTCCTGTCGATGATTCGCGCTTTTGCTTCTTGGCATGCTGACGATGTGCCATCACCGAAGATGCGTTGGGGTCATCATAACTTGCGGTAATCCGTAAGCACAAATGGTACCAGAGGGAGGCTGCCACTCACACTTTAATAACACTAAAGAGAAATCCTCCGGATCCCGACGTGTTCATGGTAGGATGGGTGCGGCCAGGTAAAACCTGGTACCGCCGTAGCCATGCTTCTGATACAGTGGGCCCCAGGTACCCAGGAAGTGATCTTGTCTTTGCTTGTAGGTCTGCCAAAATCTGGAAAGAGAATGATTAGATCGCATTAGAAGCCACTAGACAGCTACAAACCTGAAGGGATGGACTGTGTGCAACAATCGGTGCCGAGCCAGCCAAGTACGGGTACAGTTTCTCCACTATGGAATATGGATCGTATTCACTTGCTATTATTAATCTGGAATATATGAGTGCAATGATTACGGTTGATATTGACAGGAGGTACCCATCGAATTCTCCGTTGAACAGCTCTTCGCGCGTGCCATTGATATTGTTTGTCAGTGCTTTTCGTTTGTTCAGCCGTGTTTTTTGTCTCTCTGAATGAAATTTCCCATCTGAGGGTTCAACTGGGGGCAAAACTACACCAGTGACCAGAAATAATATCAGATGCTGGATTTACACAAAGTGATTTGCGGCTTACTTGGAGTGTAATCCTCCTGTACGGTCGCCCAATTCAGGGAGGAGAGTATAGCCGTAAATGATTCCTTTTTGAAATTCATTTGTGTCATGACAGGATATGCGGGGGGTGAATCGACGTCGCATATCGTAATTAATCTTCCATCGCCTGTTTGGAAAGTATTAGATTCGAGATGCTTTGTTTTTGGTTTCCCAAATGGCCTCGTGGAATACTGACCACCCAGACGTTCCAATATTCCGGAAACTACCATCCCAGAAGCATCGTCTACGGCAATATACCTTCCACCAGGCCTGATGTTGGCCATATTGAGCATCTGGGAGAGTGTGTCGATACGAATATCACGGATCCGAGAGTGATCTTTGTTGAACCAGTATTCGCAGACATTGAAGAGGGTCGGCTCAACAGTCGTAAATGATTTCGAGTATCTTAACATAGTGAATGCGTCAATATGGGAGGGTATTATGATTGAGCAAATTGATATGGACTTGGCTTCTTTGCGCTTTTTGTACTTCTCCTTACTATATTCTGTTTTCAGGGAATAATTGGCATGTTGCTCTATTTGCTTCTTGATGATATCCTGAAATGACCGTCAGGACAGGAAATTCTGCCGCGTTCTGAGAAATTCATTACCGATGCATGAACACCTGACTCCTTCAACGCTTCGATTTCCTCTAAAGTGAGAGGTTGCACAAATTCGCCATCGTTGATGAGCTCATTGGTAGCATCTGTATCCTCTGGGATACAAACAATTTGAGTGGTGTTGTGAATACAAGGCACGAGGGTACTCACCCACTTCTTCAAGTGTTCTGGGCGGCATCACTTTTAGTCTCTTGTCCACGATCTCGTATGCAAGTCCGAATGGTTGACCTATGAGATCATCCGCAAGGAAGGAGCCCAGCCTCCCCAGAACTACTGTTCTGTCCAAAAATGAGATCGCTAAGCCAGCACGGACCCGGGGTTCGGATAAACAAGCCTCACGCGTCTTTCTCTATTTTTTGACTTTTTACGTCGCCATTAGGAGTTCTCATCAAGACATTATTTCCTGATTGTATGAATCGTTCCTTTAGCGGCGCAGACGTGTGCGGGAGTGAGCTTGGACCGGGATCCATTGATGATTGTGCAGGAAGAAGGGACGCTTAGGCAAAGAGTCAAACTGCGCGATCGGTGCTTTGGCGCTCGCGTGCGTCTCCTCTACAACCGCGCTCATCATCTGCCATGGCTTCAGCAGAGGACTTGTCTCCTGATTCACAGGCATTCAACTCGATATTGAAGAAGTCTCAAACTCACGAAACACCACTCCCTGATGAACTATCTTACTTGATCACCGCTTTCCTGCCGTCTCAACCAGCCGATCATCGTTCAAAGGCTTACCTTGTTTTGTCGTCCTTCTGCCAGGGTGTCCGGAGCTCACCCGCCTCAGGCAAATCCAAGAAAGATGAGCCTGATCCAGCAACCGAATCTCTCATTAAGGTTCTTGCCCCAATCGTTATATTGCGGCTCGAAGGAGAAAGGGAACAGGATGTTCTGAGCGGCTTGTCATTTCTTACCGCATTATTTCAAGTCGACTGGCAAACTGCATCGGGTATAACTCTTCAAGACGGGGTGATAGAACATATTGCCGATTTATACGACCTCTATCCTTCACCACAAATATCCTTAGAAGTTGCCCACCTCCTCGGACAGGCCAGCGGATACAAGTCATGCCGCACCGCCATGCCACCGCAATTCGTGGACTGGTTGCGATCGAAATCGCGCCAGACCTCGGATGTTGCCTTACGCGGCGCAGCTGCTATCGCTTTAATAAAGCTGTCCCGTGGATCTGTAGCTGACGCAGCGGATGCCACAAATCCAGCCGAGCAGGTGGAGGCAGGCCAAGATGCCGATCTTGCGAGGTTGATGACCAATCTAGTCATCGCTAGTGACGACAAATCGTCTTTGGCCGATGCTACCGAGGGTTTGGCGTATCTCAGCGTCGATCCCTCAGTAAAGGAAGCACTTTCCGGCGACCCCAAGTTTTTATCGCGCTTGTTTGCTCTAGTATCTCGTCCCAAATCCAAACCCAAGCCTGCGCAGGAACCCAATACATCTCTCCTGTATGGCGTACTGGTCATTATTGCCAACATTGCGGCCTACCGGCCACGCCTGAGCGAAGAGGATGCGCAGATGGATAAACTGAGGCGGATGGCCAAGGCTGGGAAGGCTGGGGCAACGGGAAAGGACGTACAGGAGCTGAATGTGCTTGACGATGACGAGCATGCAAATCAAAGGGGCCGGAAGTTAATCGCGGGAGGTGCATTGGAGGTGATGACGACTTTACCGACCATGGAGAGTCGTGGGGTGAGGGTCACTGCTGGGAAAGCATTTCTTAGCTTAGTCGAGGACAAGGAGAACAGGGGCAAGATCTTGCAGAGTGGAGGGGGAAAGAGTCTATCGCAGCTGATAAGGCAGGCGTTGGCAGGTCTAGGAAGCGCGCCATCGGCTCTATTGGACGTCACCGACCTGGATGCAATACAGGCCTTGGCCAAGCTCGCGATCACTGCATCCCCTGTACAGGTCTTTGGACCCAATGTGGGGGCTGCCTACGATGCAATCCGGCCATTCACACTCTTGCTGCTCCATCCATCGTCAACATTGCTGCAGCAATTCGAAGCCATGATGGCCTTGACCAATTTATCTTCTCAAGGTCAAGAGGCTGCCACAAAAGTGGCAACGGCGGACGGGCTCATGAACAAGGTTGAGCTGCTGTTACTTGAGCAACATCCTCTGGTCCGGAGGGCAGCGATGGAGCTCATATGCAACCTCATAGGTGGTTCTGATGCTATTTTCGAAAGATACGGCGGTGCAGAGAACTCGAAAGCATCCAGATCGAAGCTACAAGTACTCCTTGCGCTATCCGATGTCGATGATTTGCCCACGAGACTGGCGGCGTCTGGCGCTCTCGCCACGGTCACTTCATCCCCTAGCGCTTGTGAAGCAGTTTTAGAACTCCAGCATGAACGCAAGCGTGTTTTGCCTATTCTTGCGCAGTTGATTGATCCCTCGTCTACTCCATCACAAGAGGACGAAGAGGTAGTCGAAACCGAGACCGAGGCCGACCCAGGTCTGGTACACAGAGGCGTCATCTGCACACGCAATATCCTGCTTAGTGTGTCTGACGCGACGGCTAAGCAACGGTTGGCGGCTGAGGCCGCAGAGGCAGGCCTGGTGCAGGCGCTGGCGAAAATCATCAATGGCAAGAATGGAGACATCAACCCCGAAGTCGCGATGCCTACTGCAGATATCCTCAAATTTTTAGTGGCCGCGTCCGGGAGTGCGTAGGAGTATGCAAAATCAAAATAATCCATTGTGTAGCAATAAATATTTGATGTAACATGTACAGCAGCTGGTATGCAACCGCAGTGAATTTAAATCCTGTGACACAGGACTCGCAGCTTTGAGTTCGATAGGGGAACCGCTGCGCGTCGCTGCTGCATCATCGACTAATTTGGGAATCGGGAAACCGCGGCCAGTGCTTTGCTCACGACATCTACCACGATTTCCTCTGGTCTTTCGATCGTGTCATGGTGATTACATTCTATACTCCCCCGGTGAAGCTGAACTCACACCTCGTAGGCACCATCGAAGAAAGCGGGAAAGAAGCCCACGGCGGCGAAGTCAGGCGGGGGAAAGGCCAATGGGAAGGTCGCCAAGGTACGCAGTATCCGGGTATCGACGCGATATTTTCATTGATATCGGAGGTCAGGCCGACTGGAAGGAAGGCTTCAAGAAGAAGCAAGTGGGAGTCTCAGATATGACACTGCTGACAACTATCAGCAATGACAGTGTCAACGACAATCTCCAGAAACGATGGACGAACGCGGAGATCTACACATACATCGGCTCAGTCCTGATATCTGTCAATCCGTTTAAAGGTTTGCAGAGACGTGTTCACGCACTGAACGGATGCTCATTCGCCGGTCTTAGATCTGGGCATTTATACCGACGAAGTCCTAGAGCGATACAAGGGCAAGAATAGGCTCGAGGTGCCCCCACATGTGTTCGGTATCGCAGAATCCGCTTACTACAACATGAACGCCTACCACGAGAACCAGTGTGTCATCATCACTGGTGAATCAGGTGCAGGGAAGACGGAAGCTGCCAAACGAATAATGCAGTACATCGCAGCGGTATCCGGGGGTCAAGATAGCAGTATCCAGGAAATCAAGGCTATGGTTCTTGCCACGAATCCGCTATTGGAGAGTTTCGGTTGTGCCAAAACACTTCGTAACAATAACTCCAGTCGTCATGTATGTGATCATGGCATTGTACACGCACTTCTGCACTAATTCACATCTAGGGCAAATATCTCGAGATCATGTTTAATGATCACGGTGAACCCGTCGGTGCCCAGATTACTAATTATCTGCTGGAGAAAGGTCGGGTAGTTGGCCAGATCGAGAACGAGCGCAACTTCCACATTTTCTACCAATTCACCAAAGGCGCGTCAGATGAACAAAGAGGTTTGTGACTTGTGACTGCCTGTATTCATCAAGCTTACCCTGCATTTAGAAATGTTCGGTTTGCAAGGGCCAGAAGCCTACGCGTATACCAGTGTCAGTAACTGTCTTGAAGTGCCAGGAATCAACGACGTGAATGATTATGCGGAGACAATTGTGACAATCTTGATCTTGCTTTCACCAGCAGATACTAACTGGGATCTGTATAGGAAGCGATGCAAGTCATCGGTCTCACTCCTGAGGAGCAAAGCGAGATCTTCCGAATGCTTGCGATAATTCTCTGGTTGGGCAACGTCCAATTCTCAGAGAAGGACGACGGAAACTCAGAAATCTCCGATTCCGGAGTAACAGACTTTGCCGCTTATCTCATGGAGGTCGATTCGGCTCTGATAATGAAGGTGTTGACTTCCAAGACCGTGGAGACACAGCGTGGGGGTCGTCGTGGATCCGTGTACGAAGTCCCCCTGAACCCTGCGCAAGCTAACTCTGCAAGAAACGCTCTTGCGAAAGCGATATACAACAATCTGTTCGAATGGATCGTTTCAAGAGTCAACGTTTCCATGAAAGTTCGCGGTGTCACTGCGCAGGTGGTTGGGATCCTGGTACGTTGTAGTTATGTACGAATACACTTTATGTGCTAATAGCTTTTCCAGGACATATTTGGCTTTGAAATCTTTGAAGTGTGACCTGCCATTCAACGCTGCAAGTCCAGGCTAATATGACTTCACAGGACAATTCGTTCGAGCAACTTTGCATCAACTATGTCAACGAGAAACTTCAACAGATCTTTATCGAGCTTACACTGAAGACTGAACAAGAGGAATACGTTCGCGAGGAAATCAAGTGGACGCCCATCAAGTACTTCAACAACAAGATCGTGTGCGATCTCATTGAAGAGAAACGGCCTCCAGGCATCTTCGCCGCTTTGAATGATGCTTGCGCAACGGCGCATGCCGACCCCTCTGCTGCCGACAGTAGTTTTATGCAGCGTTGCTCCCAGCTTGCCGCGAATGCACACTTTGAGACCAGAGGATCCCAGTTCATGGTCAAGCACTACGCAGGAGATGTGATGTATAATGTTGCTGGCATGACCGACAAGAACAAGGACTCGTTGAACAAAGACCTCCTGGATCTCATAGCGGGCAGTGGCAATCAATTCCTGCAGACTTTGTTCCCGGACCGTCCAGATCCCAATAGCAAGAAACGTCCACCTACTGCAGGTGATCGAATCAAGGTTCGTCAGCTGAATACACAATTTTCTATAGATGACTGAACTATATAATAGGCTTCAGCTGGTGCTTTGGTAGAAAATCTCATGAAGGCTCGGCCTTCATACATCCGAACGATCAAACCCAACCAGAATCGAAGCGCCACAGAATACGATACGAAGGGAATTTTGCATCAGATCAAATACCTCGGATTGCAAGAGAATATCCGTGTCCGTCGGGCAGGCTTTGCATACCGAAACACGTTCGAGAAGATGGTGGAACGCTTTTACTTGCTATCTCCCGCGACGTCTTATGCCGGAGACTACACGTGGACGGGAGACCCGAAATCAGGCTGTCAGCAAATCTTGAAGGACACTGGCATTGCCGCTGATGAATGGCAGATGGGTGTTACTAAGGCCTTCATCAAGAATCCCGAGACTGTGAGTCGGGTTTCTGTTGCACTGGCAAGTCGTGACAGCTAACCTTGACATAGCTATTTGCGCTTGAAACCATGCGAGATCGCTATTGGCACAATATGGCAGGACGTATTCAGCGGGCTTTCCGCAACTATATGAGATATAAGCATGAATGTGCCCGGCGTATTCAGCGCTTCTGGAAGAATAACAAGGAAGGAATTGAATACGCGCAAATCAGGGACTATGGTCACCAAGTCCTCGCCGGTAGAAAGGAGCGAAGACGGTTCAGTCTTCTAAGCTATCGTCGCTTCATGGGGGATTATCTCGATGTCAATGGCAAAAATCCGCTGGGCCAGAAGCTAAACTCAGTTTGCGGGATTGGATGTGAGTGATTTCCGCTTATAAGCGTCCGCGTCACTTACTATTCGATTTACCTAGCGGAGCCTGTGTCATTCAGCTCCAGGGTGGAACTGCTTGTATCAAAGAAGCTGCGTTCTAGCAAGCCTAGCCCTCGTTTCCTTATCCTGGTATGCTCTAAAGTTGGAATTCAAGATAATCCTTGGACCTTAATTTTCATCAGACCTCCAAAGCTGTCCATCTCGTGGTGAACGAGGAGAAAACTGGGTACTCCTTAGATCGCAAAATACCTCTTGTCACCATAAGAAGTGTTGGGATGTCAAATCTTCGAGATGACTGGCTGGTACGTATCACTTCACTACTTCTTTGCCTGTTTGATTTGACGTAGTCCAGTGCCTGAATGGTGCTAATTCTGAAGAGGGAGATCCTGTCATACACTGTTATTTCAAGACCGAGCTCTGCGCGAAGCTCTTGCAATTATCATCGGGCAGCATCAATGTGTTGATTGGTCCAACGTATGCCGTTTTCTTAACATTGTGTACCTGTGCCTGACATGATGATAGATTGGATTTTGCCAAGAAGAAGGATAAGAAGGATCAGATTAAAGCCATCAAGGACGAAACTATCCCCAGGGACGATTCGTACAAGAGTCATACCATACACGTGCCGACGGGCGAGCCTCCGAGCAGCCTATCGCGCCCTCCTGCGAAGAGAAAGCCAGGTGTTGTGCGACCAATCACTGCCGGCAAGTTGCTCAAATCAGGTGGACCATCGTCAAAAGCGAAACCTGCCGCTCGGCCAAAGCCCGCTGCACAACCATTACCAGGCCAGTCCGCACGCCCCGCCGCCGTCGCAACACCAGCTAGTGCCGTGCGCCAGCCTCCAGCTCCGCCGAACCGTGCATCAATTCCACCCCCTCCTGCTGAGCCTGATGTGCCCATGGTGAAAGCCAAATTTGCGTTTGATGGCCAAGAGGGTGAGATGACCCTGGTGAAAGATGAAGTTTACGAACTGGTCGAGAAGGATGACAATGGCTGGTGGCTGATTAAAGACGGCAATACCGAGGGATGGGCCCCCCATAACTATCTCGAACCGGTACCTCCCAAGCCGAAAGCACCGGCCGCTCCTCCCCCACCACCAAATCGTCGACATATACCAGCACCAGCACCAGCACCAGCACCAGCACCAGCCGCACCTAAGCCGGCAGCTGCAGCCCCTGTGTCTTTGAGATCTGTGGCAGCACAGGCCTCCGCGAAACCCGTATCCGTATTCCCAGGCATGGCACCAGCCAATGGATCGACTACACCGTGGAAAAAGCCAGCTACAGGAGGCAGCTCTTCAGAAGCGACGCCAGTAAATTCGCGACCTGCGAGCTCTATTGGCTCAAAGCCACCTCCCCCTGTTGCCAATAAGCCCAAACCTCCCCCAGTGGGTGCAAAACCTGGCTTGGCTCCCAAACCGCCAGCCCCGAAACCTGGAGGCGGCAAGGCGCCGCCACCCACTGCTCCAAGGCCGGGCGGCGCTGCTGCCAAACCAGCAGCTCCCGCAGGTCAGATGGACCTCGCCGCTGCAGTGAGTGACAACTGCACTATTTTCACTGTTCGACACTAATGTATCTGCATACTTAGCTTGCAAGAAGGGCACAGAAGATTGCCGCTGACGACTAATAAGACAGTATCTTCTATCATGATTTGGTATATTTATCCGGCAAAAAGAATGTGTGGCGGTAGAAATAGATAATGCAATGAATGGACCATCTAATGATAATGCAATGTGCGATGAGTGATGTAATGTAGGAATCCTTCCAGAGTGTACAGGTGGGTTATGATAAGTGGGGGATGACATATAAAGGAGGGACGATAAACTACAAGGCATGTGGGAAGCAAAGCAAATTAAAAGGAGGGTGTGGGGGTGATATGGTGGCCAAGAAGCGAAAGATCGAGTATAGCAGAAGTCATGGCTTCGATCTTTTCTTCTGAGTCGCTGTCTGGCATCGCAACGGAAAAGGGCGACATAGCTCTGCTGGACGTCATGCTGTCGTCTGGTCCTAACATATCGAGAGTGGTGTCGGCGACCTCGTGAAGCCCTCCACTGGAATCTCTCCACATGCGGATCTCCTCGGCATGTAGAACTTTCGCTCCGCTTTTGCCTTCGAGATCCTCAGACGTCGTCTCGAGCGCACGCTTCCCCGATTCGATGAGGTCATCGATTATGACCTTGACACGTTTGTATGTCTCATCATGAGCGCCTTCACGCACCTCCTCCTCAACCTCCTCATCCTCATCGCCGTCGTCCTCTGAGGCAGTGTCGTCGCGATCAAGGGATCCTTTGACGACCTGGAATGTGCGAGGAGGGAGTATAAGCCGCGATTCTCGAAGCTTACGCTTCAACTCGCGAATTTCCTTTGCCTGCTTGTGTTTGGTTGTTTCGAGCGACGAATTGATGGCAAGCAGAGAGCGGTTGGTGATTTCGAGATCGGCGATCTAGTAGCACGTTAGCAGCCGGAAGCGCCAAACGTTTGTAGAAATCCACAAACCTTACGATGAGACTTTGCCTCAGATTTGACTTCATGGTGGTCAGGACCTTCTGATACGCCATCTGTGGTCCGATCCTCCTCCGAGCCATCTTTGTCGAGAGGAATATCCACTGTAAGGCTGGGCGTATTGGCAAGTTTTTCTAATGGCCATGGTCCACTTGCCCGCTTATGACCGAATATGTGTGCTCCTAGAGTCGCGAAGCTCTGTGGGCCTTCAGCGGAAGTCTCGGTGTTGTGGGATATCGAAGAGCGCGATGAGAAGGAGACGGTGGAAGTGGGTGGTGACTGGGATGGTAATGGAATAGCAGCGGGATCAACCTTCGCTTGTACGGCAGGTCTATTATAGTTGACAAAGCTATCAGCATTGAGGAAGGGGCGGGTCTGTCGGGTCTGTGGGGGCGGTGGACTCAGCCTAGTGGTCGCAAAGCGATGTGGATTAGCAGCAGGGATTGCCGTTGTTATGGGATAGAATTGTTGCTTTACTGAGGCTGATGGGGATGGGGAAGCTCGTCGTACACCAAGACTACTGTTAGATATTGACGGAGCCCTGGCGCGCGTGTGAGCTTGGCGAGCCGATGGCAAGAAGGGGAGTGACGGCGTTACTGGAGCGGATGGGGAAGGGGAAGCTTGTCGTACACCAACACTACTCTTAGATGTTGACGGGGCCCTGGCGCGGGTGCGAGCTTGGCGAGCCGATGGCAAGAAGGGGAGTGATGGCGAGGCTGCTATGGATGCAGGGGGCTCCACCACGCTTGACTTGGCCAACCCTGATACTTTGGCCTTCACTTTGATCGGCCCAAAGTTGGATTTAGTCGGCGGTGGGTGGTTCGGAGGGCTTGGTGATGAAGGGGCTGGCGACACGTTACCGGGTGCGCGAAGAGACGAGGACGAGAACGTCCGATGCAAGGAGATGCTGCCGCTTCTGCGTCTGATGTGGTTTGCAAACGCTGCGTCAGCCGGTACCGCTGTGTTTGCACGCTGCTGTGCCTCGGGTGACGCAGGAACAGAAGCTGAGGTGGGTCTGCGAAGTAATGCGCGTCCTTTGACTGCCGATGTAGGGGGCAGTCCTGTATTGATGCGAGCAGATACATTCTTAAACGGAGATGGCGCGCGAGACGGTGGGGTAGAACCGGTAGGGGATGGGTTCACGCGGCTGCCGCTGGCGATAGAGCTGGAGACTTTGCGGCCAGTACCACTGTTCAGTTTGGCCTTGGGCCGTATTAAAGGAGGAGATAGAGAGCTCCCAAAGGCCTTCGTAGGTGAGGCAGGTCGGGATGCTGGTGGCCTAACAGGGGACTTTGATCTTGTAACGCTGTAACCGCTGACTTTGACGACCTGCAAACAAGTTTGGGTAACTTGGATCTCCATAGCATGGGCTTGGAGAACCAACCTTCCTCTTGACAGGATCCTCCATGTTCGCCAAATCGGACAGCAGAAAAATAAGAAAAATAAGCTTGATGGGCCAGGGTATAAGTATGAAAGCTCGAACCGTTGACGTCGTGACCGCTAAGCTATCAATATCCGAGTCGGTGCCGCTTGGGCCGATCACCCCTGCTACCAAGTCTGACCTTGACCTTGACTCTCCTTCACAGACGTATTCATATCCAAAGGTGATCGCCTCTCCAGATCTTGCACGCATATATTTACATATTCGACCTTTCAATTTGAGTAAGCAGATGGATGTTTCCTCCAGTGCTGGAATAATATTATATGATGTTATTTACAATCAATTTCAAATGGTTCACTGGATCCCTTTCTTTGCCAGAACTTCCAAGACGATTTTCTCCACCAGCGCACGTATGCCATGGCTCTCCCCACCCTCCAGTGCAGCCAGAACGCTCTTTTCTACATATTTGCCCACCATATCAACCTCGATGTTCACTTTCGACCCTATGGGCTTGCGAGACAGAGATATCTTCTCTTGGGTGTGCTGGATCAACATGACGCCGAAAGTGCGCTGGGAGTCGTCAACGGCGGTGATCGTGAGGGACGCCCCGTCAATCGTCACGTAACCCTTGGGAATCAGATATGGCAAAAGCGACGGCCGCGAGGAGGTGGCCTCGGGTAGCTGGAATGTCAGACGCAACGAATCTCCATCCGGGGCGGATGCGATGACTGATGCAGTAGTATCCACATGGGCCTGCAAGAGCGTCAGAATATATGATTGCTGAATGAAATCAGATAAGATGAATGAAGCATACCTGAACAAAGTGCCCTCCAAAGCGCACATGGGCAGCCATCGCGCGCTCGAGATTGAGTTCATCGCCGACCTTGCGCTCACCTTTCAGTACGCGTGTTCAGGCTCATCATTCTCTGACATTTGCGGCAAGACCCATTCGATGTGGCTCACCTAAATCCGTTCGTTCAAGTGTCTCATTTGCAAGCCACACCTTGAACCACCCGCCCTCTTGTACCTTGTCAAACTCCGTGACAGTAAGACATGCCCCATTAACAGCAATCGAATCGCCGATGTGGCAGTCGTCCAGTATAGGAGCAGATTTCGCGATGACGATCTCGCATCCACCGGGGTCGCGCGTTATGGATAATACAGTGCCTAGGTGCTCGATCTGGATTCTTAAATGTGAGATGGCACGAATTATTGAAGGCAAAGGTGCGTACCAGACCTGTAAACATGACTGCGATTATCAAATTAAATGGGGGAAGGAAAGCAAGACTTCAAGCTCATGAATCAGCGGAGGCTTCAGGTGCCGAGTACGTGATCGACGTTGACAGAAACTCTCATGGCGAAAGCAAAGCAGGCGTCGACCCCCACTCCTAAAGTCGGTGCGTCCATACCGGAGGGCGTAGCTGTACAACGGCGCACATTGGGACAATCATGGATAGGTCCGCCGTCATTTGCTCAATGTTGACCTCTAAAGCTTACATGCAATATTTTCAGCTCTACCTGCTCAAACGCGTACGAAATTCTCACTCGGGCTGTTGGCCATATCTGTTGTCGGCATTTTCGCTTCAGACTGGTTAGAAGAGAAGATCCCAGTCCCTTTCACAGACCAGAAATGACCAGTGGGATTAATCGCCTTGTGACACAAATGATACATTGGATGGATGCTACAAAACAGAGAATGAGGGCGCGAATAGAGTGTGATCGATACAGGTTGATGAATTCAAAGTCGGCGGGGGTGGTGTCAGGCGTAGGCTGTGTATGCATTCTGTGCTGCACGCGAGTTCTGACGCTGCAATTCGGCGGTGGTCATGGGCGCATACGAGTTTCGGCGATCCCTGGCATTAGACTCCTGTCTGACGAGTGAAGGCACCGGGCCCGGGCCGAATTCTTGGTTTCCGGGACGGAGAGCGAAGGGGTGTCTGCCGCTCTCGTCGTTGTACATCAACTGCGGCGCTGCGGCGAGTGCTTCGGCCGAGCTTGAGGTGACAGGATAGTGGTGCCCATGGTCCCCAATGTCTTCGCCTGGAGGAACTTGAATCTCCCAGCTCCGCTTCTCCCAGTCCGGCATAAAGTCTTCCGTCCCATCCGACCTGCGCCGTCCACATAAGATCCCGCCGAGGAATCGTGCAATACGGTCCCAGAAGATGACGCCGACCAGGATCAGCACCACGGCAAATACGCAGACGAATGCTACCCCTACTATCTGCCAGGTTTTTGAATTGCTTGATCCAGAGGTGGTTCCCGCCAATACACTGGACGTCGTTGTCGCTGGAGAGGGAGCAGTGGTGGCGGTTATACCTCCCAACTCGGTGCTTGGACTATCAGGAGCTGAAGGGGAACCTGTTGTACTGGGAGTCGGAGTGCCAGAGGTGATAGCGTTGCCGGAATGAGAAGACGTAGACTTGGCAGTACTACTGGTGATGTTCGCGGTTCCTGTTGGCTTCGTCGCGCCCGTGAGCAGCCCGCCGAGTCCTAGGATACCAGCATCCAGAGAGGTGGCGGTCTGAATCTGAGATGTTGGGGTGCTTTTGGGTGTCGATGTCGTGGAATGTGATGTTTGGGCGGGGGATTCTCCGTCAGTTGGAACCAGCCCACCAAGGAGACCGCCGTCGGTCGGTAACACATCACGATCAACGCCGGCTCTGATAACCATGGCAAGGGCGGCGTTCGCACAAACGGCGGCTAGCGCCAATCTGAGCTTCATGGCGTACAGAGTGTTTGGAGAGAGCTAAACGCTGCGTTCAAAAGAAGTAGCATCGGGTCACACGTGACCGTGTTGCCACCGCGGGGTGACTGAGACTCACTGGCAGCGCTCGCCGCTTGCTCCAACTTGCCATCGAGCTACTTACCAGGGCCTGTTAACGCTATCCCAGTTATGTCGTCCCATTCAAACTCCGAGTCACTGAACCAACCTTTACTGGTCTTCAGCCTCAGCGCGCCAAGGGCCAATACAGCGAAATAGAAACAATTTCAACCCTGGGCCCACCCGCTTGAGAGGTTCGTAGGCCAAAAACTTCTGTATCGAGAAGTTTGGGCTCGTAAAGATATGGGTAAAATGTTCGTTACATTGCAATTATGTCGACGCTAGCTACGCTCGTATACATTTCGAATATCTGTTGGGTCACTTGTTAACAAATATCTCAGTGGTGTTGGGTTGTGGCCTTCTACCTTGTCGACAGCGGTTTCCAACCACGGCGCGCAGTGTATCCCCTTCATCGGGTTTCTGTCCATTCGTGCCATCCGATGATCCATCCAGTTTCAATATGGGTAGTGTTGTGTTTGAAATAAGCGCAAGTTCCGCATGAAGAGGCCAGACGCCGAGGAGTGGAAGATGGGTGTATATGGGTTTGTATTCAGCTGGATGGAGGGCGCTCGGAAGTTCTGCTCCATCGTCTGGGCTAAAGCTGGGGATGGATTAGTGCAATAAAGCGTTATTGAGTTTTCGAGAACTCTACAAGATATGGGATTTGCTTGTACTGTGCGCAAGCACCACGATGGCGGAGAGCTATGATCTTGTGGTCTATGGGTCCAGTTTGAGCCCAGACTTCAACAAAGTGACCAGAGGCACAGTGTCATCCGAGGTGGGACAGGCTGCTTGATGATATTAAGACGTTGTGAGCGTGGATCATTGGCACTGATGTTTGAGTTAGCATGGGAAATGGCGAGATGGGACGGGAGCTGCGCACTGATTTTACAAGCGCGAGGGGAGGGCTCAGGCAGAGATGTCACGTCTCATCCAACAGCCTGCCTGCCTGCCTGAAGATTCGTCGACGTTGTCACGAGCGAAGGGGCCAAATACAGAGGTTATTGTTGGCTCATAGTCGAGGCGGAGTACAGGTTCCCGTTTGAACGTCGAGGTTTCAGCCTTCCTGCGGGGGCAGAATTTTTCCTGTAATTTTTTGCAGCGGTTCAAAATTCAGGAGACTTGGCGAAGATATGTAAAAGCAGAGGCTGAGGCGGGAGAGCCAGAAAGCGATCGTGTCGGGTAGCGGAGTTGATCATGAGTTGCCCAACTCCGCTTTGACCTCACCCAAACGGTCTATTTGTTACGGCCACCACCTCATCTCCGATACCTTGACTTGACAATATACAGACTGTCTCCCCAGCTGTGGATGATTTCTCCAGGCAGTCTCGAGAGCCATACGATTCATTTTGACGGGGCGGCGGGGTCTTCTTTTCTTCTGGCAGTGTCGGCAGGTATCTGTTCTTGATTTCATCGGCACACCACAGGCACTGGCTATTCCAACCAGGGCCATTTGACTCTTGGTGCAGGCCTTTCAGCACACGCAGGCCTTAATCCACTGCGACATATTTCCAGTGTGGCTGCGACGCACAGGTGACCAGGAGCGACGGCATCAGCACCCTTCCAGGCGGTCACCAGGGACTGCGTCAGCATTGCCTTGAGCAATCTGAGCAGGTCTACATATGTCTAGAGCATGCATTCGATGGCAAGCGACGGCCATTTTTTCGTATGACTCAGAGACTAGGCTAGGGCGACGTTGCCATCCAGAGCGATAATGGTTCTCAGTCGGGGCGAACTTCAGTTTTGAGGTACGTTTCATTATTTGAGGTTCATCTCTTATATGTTTTCGCTTGGATGGGTGTTCTTGTTTCTTGGTGCTTCTTGACTGTTGTATGGCCTGAAGGGTTTTCAAATGCCATATTTGTCTTCTGCACAAAGGCCGTTCTCTTGAAGTTGTTGGGGCTCAAGGCCGTCGATTGCGTTGAAATCAGACATTTTGCTGCAAGACGGTGTTCAGTTCATGTTCAAAGGTTGTTGTTGGTGAAGGAGAAAAGATGATGGGGCGCACATTGTTCGTTGCAGTGGCGCGGCACCGCGAGTCACATGATACCGTGACTCAATGGCCATTCGCTCTTGTCACAGAGCTGATGCGCGATGCGAGTGCATTTTCGTGGCAAGAGCGCAGTGGTCCTTCCTGCTTGATTGTTGAGGGAGGCCGGAACGTTGTGTCAGGTTAGATGCCAGGATCCAGCAACACCGTGGTTCTGAAGCTAAGGAACACTTGTTGGCGCATATTGGGTCTTGGCTGTCCAGACTCATGGCATACGCCAACAGTTTCTGCAAATTCCCAGGTGCTCAAGGCGCATAAGCTGGATAGCATTTCTGAATGGCGCAGAGGTTGCTGAAAGACTTCATAGCAGCGACCGCGGGCCCATAAAGGCGCAAAGTATTACGACCTGGAGGCCACATCTCAGATTCCAGCCCCTAGTGCGAAGCAGAGGTGATTTCGAAATAAGGAAATGAAGAAGCCGTCGATCGAAATTGCTTCCACTTCGCCGCGTTTCTCATATATTAAGCTCAGTTACTCTTGTCTTTTTCTTCTTCCTACCACCAGCACGGTCTTTTCTGTTCCTACTTTACACTTTAAATGAAAGCCCCCCGGCGCCCTTTTCCTTCATTCTCTTTCGCAATGTCCGGACCCCCGGATTCCACCAGCTCGCGCGTTTCGTCCGAAAGGCCTTCGCTGGTTTTTCGACACCCACTTCCACAGTCATGCCGTCTCGTGGACCTCCGCGACCCGGCTATGGTGAGCGCAACGTAACTTTGACCACCCGATACTCAAGCTGACCGTCCATGCTCGTAGAGGACCATGGACGAGCGATTCGACGAGCCTACGTTGAACCAGACGCCCACTGTCCCCTTTGCACCCACTGTAAGGTTCCCTCCATATTGTCCGGATAATCGTTCTGCCGCTAATGAGTTTTGCAGTGTGATATCAAGCAAGATGCGGACAGCAGTGCCGTGATTCATCTCCACGATGCAATTCATCATACGGCCGGCAAAGACCGCCGGGGTGGCAGTAGGGCGAGACGTCTCAGCATGACCACGCTAGTAATCGTAAGCCAATCCGTCCTCTTGATGCATACCAAGACAATTGATCACTTTCGCAGGACCTGGCGTTGGCTGTTAAACGCAAAATGTCAAACTTCCATTCACCAAGGGCTTGACTACCATATCTAAGGCTCCAAATGCACTCCAATCCTTCCTGTCTACTCCTTCGCGTTCGTTCTCGTTGATCCAATCAATTTGCTTTCCCGGGTCTCCCCTAATATCTCACCTGTATATATCCATTCAAACTACACACATTACTCCCCGAACGGCTCTTTTACTGAACAGATGAGACGTCCAAGCGAAGCGGACAGGCTCCCCGGGGCGACATTCGGAAAGAAGGACAACAGCCTATGCGAGATACACGTCAGCTCATATACGCGCCCACAGAGCCAGTGGAAGCTCACGTATTTGCCGCTGATCTTCCAACCTGGCTCTTCCTCGTCCAACTTCTCAGCGAGCTCCTCGCCCCCGTCGCCAAGTCCAACAACGACGTCACTCTTGATCGTCCTCAGACTGACGATCTTCGGTGCACCTGGTGCGTTCGCCATGGATCCAATCGCTTGGTCAAACGCGTACCCGCAGGTGCGGCACAGTCATACGTGCGCTTGCGGTGGTTGAGATCACCCTTGAAGTAGACGAGGTCCGAGCGCGAGAGGTGCAAGAAGATATCGGGCGCCTCGGAGTGCTATCATCCCGAGATAGTGTATTAGTTTTCGCGTGCTCGGAGCTCCCTGCAGTGTCCAGAGCAGACGAGGCGACTGTCAGACGACAAGCTTCTTGGCTCCAAGTTCCGGTACAGTCGCCATTCACACTGCCGATGTATATCCCCCGAGCGCAGCGCGTTCTTCAAAATATTAGGAAGCATCGTCTGCAGTGTGCTGGCAGGGCATAGCGCATTCGATCAACACCAGTGTGGTGCGGCAGGGTGGCGGAAACTCCTCAGGGCCCGGCAACGCTGTGCGAGGCAAATAAATATTGCCCCTTCACATGAGAAAATGGTGCCTATCAACGCGGAGGTCATTAGGTTTGAGTTAGGTTCGAGCAATTAATATTGCAAAGCTTGCGCGCAGGATAAGCACGCAGTTAACGCAGATTCAGGGCAGTATGACTGGAGACATGTGACGAGCGGGCAGAGGAAACGCGGCATGGGCGCTTACATTGCGCATTTCTTTCGCTTGCTGACTCGAACTGGGCTGGCTGGAACATATAGTGTTGCCACAAACACAGAACCGACATTTTCGAGGAAAGCCCAAGAACTAGCTAGGATTACAATGCAATAAAGCGGCTACCCAGGATGGACCAACTTCGTCGTACTACCTTTCAGCCTTGAATGGAACAGTACCCCAAGTCTTCGGATGTGGACAGCCGTGCACAAAAGGTACGGCCGCCTTGCAGGAATATCTGAGGCTGCAGGAGAGCGGAAACTTTGAAAACCAAAGTCCACTCGGTGAGCCTCCCCTATCGCTCGTTTGGCTTGTGACCGAAAGGCTTGAAAGTTTGCAATAATTATAATCCCCACCTCCTAAATCATACTGTACTAATACGACCTTAGGTTCAGGCCGATTTCGTGTGACCTCGGCCATTGAGACGTTCAGAGGTTCAGATCGGGAAGTGACATAGGACGAACTTCGAATAGGTTCAAACTCAGGCCCAAAATAGCAATCCAATGGGCTTTGGGGCGGCTCGGGCGAGGCTCGGGCGAAAGTCTGTCCCAGAAGATGTTCAAGGCCCAGATTTTCGCGTGATAGTCACGCAAAATAGGTTCAGTTCAGAGGGCCTTGGGACATGTGACGAACTTAAGGTCGTATTAGTACAGTAATCGCTACTTCCTAGCCTCACCATCTAACCACCAGTAAGCGGTCGACCTCGATCTCACGCAAGCAAACATCTCCATAAACACAAGAACAGAAACTGATTATTTTCCAAGTCCGACTTCACTGCCGCGCCTACTGGTATCATCCCCCTCGGTATCTGCAATAACTTGAAGCTCGATGTTGGATCGCCGCGCAATGGCGAACACCGATCCCAGCCGCTGGCTGCCTGCGGGGCACGCCAGGGCAATGGACAGTCGCAGGCGCACGAGGGCGGTTCTTCAATGCCACGAGGGCTACTGCCGGAAGAAGGGGCGGGCAAATTGAGTGAGATCGTGCTGTACTAGGTCCATTTTCGTAGGCGCGTATCTACATACTTTGTGTTCCTCGAGACGCGCGATAATACCATTGATAACCATTGCATTGCACTGCATGTAGCTACGCATGACAGCCCCTAAATCGACCTATGCCTGCGGTAAGAGTCAAATTATCATACAGCCATAAATAGCATAAATACATGCAAGTAACAGTTGCGGTAGGTATAATATGAGGCGGGTCAATCAGCTTCTTCGTCGCTATGTGTACTTCTGACGAAAGTCCATGATCCAAGGATCCTGCAGCAGCTCTCCGGCAGTCGGTCGGTCCATCGGGTCGATGGCTAAGCACCGCTTGATGAACTGTATGCCCTGCTCACTCATTTCGCCGGGTTCTGGCAATGGAGCCTCCTGAGTATACCCTATCTGGTACAGCATGGCGCTACAACAAATATCAGTCATTTCACCACACTGAAAAGAGGTCAAATACGGACCTTTCATTATCGACCCCATTCCATGGTTTTTTACCCGTCGCCAGTTCCCGCACAACGCACCCTAGCGACCAAATATCAGTCGCTCCTTCTCTGCCTTTATTGTTGCTCTTCACAATGTCTGGGGACATGTATCGTATTGTCCCTTTGAAGCTGTGCTCCTTCGACAGGGGGTCGCGAGCGGCGCCGATCAATGAAACAGGTGCATTGAGATCCCGTCGTGAATCTTGGGACGCATTGATTATTTTCGCGGTTCCAAAATCGGCTAGCTTTGCGACTCCGTCCGTCAGGAGTACGATATCTAAATGAGATTGATCAGTAAGCGATCGGCCAGGAAAACAAGGTAACTCACTCTCTGGCTTGATGTCACGGTGAACGACGCCTTCTGAGTGGATATGTTGTATCGCTTCCAGAAGGTGTATCGTATGCATCTGGATCAGAGCTTCTTCGATGCGAGAATCCAGTGCTTCAGCCTCAGCTATCGCCTGCGCCAGCGTCCCTCCAGCACAAAGTTCTTGAAAAAGGAAAATGCTTCCTGCCTGCCTGTCTGTCCCTAAGAGTTTCACCACATTCTCGTGTTCGAGTAAACACATGACGTTGATTTCATTCTGGATATGCGGCAGACAGAATGCTTCTTGAATCGGAATCTGCTTGACCGCCATTTCAGGTTGCGGAGGGCCGTCGAGAACAACGGCGGTGTGAACGGAACCAGAAGCACCGGTTCCGAGAAGTGCTCCTCTTTCCCAGTTGAAGGTGACTTGAAGCTGATCGAATGAACCAAAACCGGCAGGGCTGTCGTGGTCTGCTGTCGTATGGGCTGGGGGGGAGTTGATAGATGGAGTGGGCAATATCGGACAGATTGTATCATCTTCTTGGCCACAGCCGGCGGGTTCTGTGACAAAAGCTCCTGTATCGCAGAGCCCGAAACTAACTGCAAGTGCGTCTAGAGGTCCATCCTCGGTAGCGTCGGACACAGTGAGAAAGGCTGCTTCAAATATGTTCAGGTCCATCTTGATTCTTGAGAAATTCAGGGGGGAACGGTGGTGGTGAAGGAACGAGATACGTGTGGATGGGAAGATACGTGCCAGGGACAAGTGGCTGGGGTGCTTGGAGAAACCAACTGCACAGTGCCAGCCGCAAGTTGAACCTGGTCATGTCTGTAACGGGCCGGGCTAAATTGACGGACAGATTCTCGATAACAAGTTGGATGAGTGATCAGACGTGTTAGAGCAAGTTGGCATATCACTGGTGATGGTCCCACAAGGCAGCTACACAATTTGAATGGGTGCAGGCGATTGAATCTAGGTAACGAGACACGTGGTTCAATAATATAGTTTGCAACCCTTGACGCAAAGTGGCTGAGAAAACATAAGCCGCCCCTATCGCTCGCTTCGGTAACCTATATTCGAAGTCGCCCTTTGTTCTCCTAAATCACAATCCCTACCTCCTACACTCACCATCTACCATCTGCCCACAGTATTCAGTCAACTTCGATCTCCCCCAAGCAAGCCATAAACACAAGAACATAAAGTAACGATTCTTGCTTTACTTAATCCATCGAACTTCCATCTCACCATGTCTTCCAAGTCGTCCTTCACTGCCGCGCCTGCTGACATCGCCCCCTTCGGTATCAGCGGTGCCTTAGATCTCGATGCTGGATCGAAGCACAATGGCGAACACGCATCCCAGCCTCAGGCTACCTGCGGGGCACGCCAGGGCAAGGGCCACTCTCAGGCGCCTGAGGGCAGTTCTTCAATGCCACGATACGTCCCTATCGACTCGGAAGACCCGCATTACCTCCAAGAACTGACGCCAAATCTATGCGTAGCTCGCCATGCTGGAGCAGCACTGCACGCACCCAGTGGGCGCCCCTTTACAATCTTTCTCAACATCAAATACTTCGACATCAACACTCTCCGGATTCCCAAGAAAGGCAATACGGGCGTGAGGGGGCTAGGCTGGGCCCCCATCGATGGCGTTTCTCGCTTTGACATGGTCGTGTCCGCTGGTTCAAAATACACGGGCCGTAGTATCTCTGGGCAACTATTTAATCAATTCCAGATTGGCCTGTCTGTCGGCTTCCTAATACAGGAATTGGATGGTCAATTGCCTTGCATTCTCATCACAGGGGCGCCGGTAGACAGCATAACCGTCGCAGCTGCATACCTCGCTCTCAAGCTGGGACAGCCGATCGGGGCCATGATAGAGGCTATCGACTCGCACAAGGACATCAGGAAGTGCTGGAAAGGGCTATTGCCGGAAGAGGGAATGAAAAAATTGAGTGAGATCGTGCTGCATGTTCCTTCTCGTAGGCACGTACCTATTTAATTTGTGTTCCTCGAGACGCGCGATAATACCATTGATTCCAATTACCTTGTGATGCATATTACGCGTGACAGCCCCTAAAGCCTTCAAATAAACCTATATCTGCAGTAATAGCAAGGTAAGAGTCAAAATTATCATATGTGCATGAATGGTATCTAATCGCTTGGTCAAACGGCGTGCTCGCGGGTGCGGCACAGTCGTTCACATCGAGCTACCAGAACCTGTTAATGATATCCCAGCTATGTCCCATTCAAACTGCGAGTCACTGAACAAACCTTTAGTGGTCTTCAGCGTCAGCGCGCCAAGGGCGAATACAGTGAGATAGAAACGATTTTAACCCTGGGCCCACCCGCTTGAGAGGTTCGGAGACGTCTGTGTCGAGAAGGTTGGGCTCGTAAAGATATGGGTAAAATGTTGGTTATATTGCAACGCTAGCTAGGCTCGTATTCATTTCTAATATCTTTTCGGTCACTTGTCAACAGATATCTCAACGGTGTTGGGAGTGGTCTTCTACCTCGTCAACAGCAGCTCTCCAACCACGGCGCGCAGTGTATCCTGTTCATCGGGTTTCTGTCCATTCGAGCCATCCGATGACCCTTCTGATGTCAATATGGATAGTACTGTGTTTGAAATATGCGATTTTCCCACAAAGAGGCCAGATGCCGATGGGTGGGAGATGGGTGTAGATGTGTTTGTATTCAGCTGGATTGAGGGCGCTCGGAAGTTCAGTTCCATCGTTTGGGCTAAAGCTGTTGGTGGATTGGTGCAATAAAAGGTTACTGAGTTTTAGGGAACTCTCCGAAATATGAGATTTGCTTGTACTGCAACTGTGCGCAAACACTACGATGGCGGAGAGACCTATGACCTTGTGGTCTATGGCCAGTTTGAGCACAGACTTCACAAAGTGACTAGAGGCACAGTGTCATCCAAGAGTGGGACGGGCTGCTTGATGATAACTGATGTTTGAGTTAGCATGGAAAATGGAGGGATGGGACGGGAGCTAAGCACTAGTTTTTGCAAGACAAGGGGAGGGCTCGGGCAGGGGTGTCACGTCCCATCCAATAGCCTGCCTGTCTGGAGATTTTTTAACGTTGGCACGAGCGAAGGGGCCAAATCCAGAGGTTGTTGTTGGCACATAGTCGATGAGAGTCGATGGCGGAGTACAGGGTCTTGTGGGAATGTCGAGGTTTCAGCCTTCCTGCGGGTCCAGAATTCTGCCTGTAATTATTTGCAGCGGTTCAAAATCCAGGAGACTTGGCGAAGACATGTAAAAGCGGAGGTTGAGGCAGGAGAGCCAGAAGGCGATCACGTCGGGTAGCGGAGTTGACTTGCCCGACTTGAACTCTGCTTTGACTTTGTATTTGTTACGGCCACCACCTCATCCTATACCTTGACAATACGCAAACTGTCTCGCTAGCTGTGGACGATTTCTCCAGGCAGTCTTGAGAGCCACGCGATTCATTTTGGCGGGCGACGGCGTCTTCTTTTCTTCTGGTAGTGTCGGCAGGCAGCCGTTCTTGATTTCATCGGCGCACCACGGGCATTGGCCAGGGTCATTCGACTCTTGGTCCAAGCCTTTCAATGCATGCAGGGCTTCATCCACTGCGAAACATCTCCAGTGCGGCTGTCTTCCGAAGGGAAGGTGGCCACGAGCAACAACATCAGCACCCCTTCCAGACGGTCACCAGGGACTGCGTCAGCATTGCCTTGAGCAATCTGAGCAGATCCACGTATGCCTAGAGCATGCATTCGACGGCAAGCGACGGCCAGTTTTCTGTATGACTCAGAAATTAGGCCAGGGCGATGGTGCCATCCAGAGCGATCAGACACGGTTCTCAGTCGGGGCGAGCTTCGGTCTTGAGGTATGTTGCATTATTTGAGGTTCATCTCTTATTATATGTTGTCGCTTGGATGGGTGTTCTTGTTTCTTGGCGTTTCTTGACTGTATAGCCTGAAGGGTTCCCGAATGCCGTATTTATCTTGTGTGCAAAAACCGTTCTCTTGAAGTTGTCGGGGGCTCAAGGCCGTCAATTGCATTGAAATCAGACATTTTGCTGCGATATGGTGTCCAGTTCATGTTCAAGGGTCGTTGTTGAAGGAGAACAGATGATGGGGCGCACATTGTTCGTCGCATTGGCGCGGTACCGTGAGTCACGTGCTAGCGTGACTCGATAGCCATTCGCGCTTGTGGGAGTTCATACGCGTTGCAGGTGCGGAAAGAACGCAGATGTCCTTTCTGCTTGATTGTTAAAGGAGGCCAGAATGTTGTGTTAGGTTAGATGCCAGGATACCGTCTACTTCAAGGATGATCTCAACCACCGCAAGCTCAAGTACGACTGTGCCGCACCCGCGAGTGCGCCGTTTGACCAAGCGATTGGATCCATGGCGAACGCATCAGGTGCACCGAAGATCGTCAGTCTGAGGACGATCAAGAATGACGTCGTTGTTGGATTTGGCGACGGGGGCGACGAGCTCGCTGAGAAGTTGGACAAGGAAGAGCCTGGTTGGAAGATCAGCGGCAAATACGTGCGCTTCCACTTGCTCTGTTGGCGCGTATATGAGCTGACGTGTATCTCGCATAGGCTGTTGTCCTTCTTTCCGAATGTCGCCCCGGGGAGCCTGTCCGCTTCGCTTCGACGTCTCGTCTGTTACAGCACCTGGGCCGAGCGCACAAAGTAGACTCGCCGCAGTTGGCGACCACGGTCTTTCACTCGTTGCCCAACTTCGAGTTGTTGTGAGTATCTGTATCAATTTGTATGTAATACCACGACCCTCAATCCAGCTCAATCCATTGGTCTCTTGGCATTTCATGTGTGAATGATGCTTGAATTCGTTGAACACTGTGTTCATGTAAATGTACAGTAATAGAACCGTTCGGGGAGTAATGTGTGTAGTTTGGATGGATATATACAGGTGATATATTAACCATGGTGTGTGGAGACTAGGGGAGATCCGGGAAAGCAAATTGATTAGAACAACGAGAACGAACGCGAAGGAGTAGACAGGAAGGTGGACTGGAGTGTATTTGAAACCTTAGATACGTTAGTCAAGCCCTCGGTGAATGAAAATATGACATTTTGCGTTTAACAGCAAACGCCAGGTCCTACGAAAGTGATCAATTGTCTTGGTATACACCAAGAGGACGGATTGGCTTACGATTACGAGCGTGGTCATGCTGAGACGCCCCGCCATGCTGCCACCCTGACGGTCTTTGCCGGCCGTATGATGAATGGCATCGTGGAGATGAATCACGGCACTGCTATCCGCATCTTGCTTGACACCACACTACAAGCTCATTAGCACGGCGAAGACGCAAACAAGAGGGAAGCTAACATTGCGTGCAGAGCCGATAGTGGACGTCCGGTTCAACAGAGGCTCGTCAAATCGCTCGTCGATTGTCCTCTACGGGCATCGCCAGTCAACTTCAGTATCAGGCGAGCAAAGCAATGTTGCGCTCACCATGGCCAGATCGTCGAGGTCGAGGACACGGCGTGACTTTGGGTACGGCTGGTAGCGAAAAACCTGCGATGGCCTCTCGGACGGAACACGCGAGCAGGTGGAATCCAGAGGTTCGGACATAACGAGAGAGAATGAAGGGAAAGGGCACCGGGGGGCTTTCATTTGAAGTGTAAAATAGGAACAGTAAAGAGCGTGCTGGTAGTAGGAAGAGGGAAGAGGATAGTAACTGAGCTTAATATATGAGAAACGCGGCGAAGTGGAAGCAATTTCGATCGACGGCTTCTTCATTTCCTTATTTCGAAATCACCTCTGCGTCGCACTAGGGGCTGGAATCTAAGACGTGGCCTCCAGGTCGTGATACTTTGCGCCTTTGTGGGGCCCACGGTCGCTGCTATAAAGTCGTTCAGCAATCACTGCGTCATCTAGAAATGCTATTCAGGTTCTGTGCTTCGAGCAACTGGGAATTTGCAGAATCTGTTGGCGTATGCCAAGAGTCTGGACAGTCAAGACCCAATATGCGCCAACAAGTATTCTTTAGCTTCAGAACCACGGTGCCGCTGTATCCTGGCATCTAACCTAACACAACATCCTGGCCTCACTTAACAATCAAGCAGAAAGGACATCTGCGTTCTTTCCGCACTCGCAACGCGCATGAACTCCCACAAGAGCGAATTGCTATCGAGTCACGCTAGCACGTGACTCGCGGTACCGCGCCACTGCGACGAACAATGTGCGCCCCATCATCTGTTCTCCTTCAACAACGACCCTTGAACATGAACCGGACACCATATCGCAGCAAAATGTCTGATTTCACTACGTATAATGCGCACTGTCGGGGATTTCGGAAATTTATTTGGATATAGACGTCATTATCGTTCCATTCTCAGTTTTAATAGTATACACGTACTTACCCTAGATTAGCGAACCAGTTTGCCGCACGAGCGCCCACGCCGTGTCAGCAAGTGTAGCTCGATGGTCTTGGACAATTACTATAGGGTCGATACAGGGTAAGTTTGAGGCTCAGTGACTTGTTTGGAAATCACCAGAAGTCGCAGTCGCGCGGTTCCCGCTTATGTCGCTTTATCTTTGTTAAAATTGGGACCCGGGTGGGCGAACTCTCCAAGCCTCTGCAGACACAGCTCTTCCAACCCGAGCATTTCTATACCCATTTTACAACCAATATAACGTTTAATACAGCTGCGATCGATCCGAGCATAAGTAAAGATTATAGAAAAGCCAGTGAACAGTTGTCTATAGAGTTGCCACAACCCTCACCAGAAGATGGAGCAGTTGTCGTCGAGAGGTTGGTGCCGCGCGTCACATAGGACAAGTAGCCCAAAGACAGGTAAGCTCGGTAGGCTACTGGGAAGACTACAGTTATACCTATCATGACACAAACTTTATACGCTAAAAGGGTGCTTCTCCGGTCTACGGCTACCCACCCTCTACCCACATCTACACAAACATAAGTCGACCTAACTCCCGCGAGCCTTCAAGTCAAGGTAGCAAACCCGATTTCGACAACCACCTAACCACGTTATTTTCCAATGACTCAAAAGCCCTTGAGAGGCTTTATACTCTAAACGAACATGACGTTGACACGCGTTTGTGATGCTACCGCCTCTCTGGATACTGGAACACCAGATACCCAGGTCAAACTCGTGTCTGAAGTTGTTTCACTGATCTCCGTGTCACAGTAGGTTCTCACCCTGCCCGACGAACTACTATTGACTACAAACTCAATCGTACCTTTTACCTCCCTACCCTGCCCTCGATTCGTGATCAAAAACGTTCTGTTCCCCTCCCGAGCCCGTCCCCACAGTGCAGGGTAGGTTATCGGACGGACAGACCTCTAAACAATTGCAACCGTGCTCGCTTCCCCGGTTTAGGTCTCCAACAACAACCGTGTATCAGCTACTCTCAGCTACCGCCTCATGTCCCAGAACACACTTACAGCTCCAAAGTCGGAAGGACGCCCAGGTCTTAAGACGGACATTAAAAAACGTCGCCAAGTTTTAGGTCCTCTGAACCGCTTCTGTACATTTTCACCTCCAACTCCGTCCTCTCGGTCTTCCGCTAGCGCAGCCCATCGCCTCAACTGAACGGGCTGAACTTGAGACGAAACTGAAACATAAACAATGCCGGTGGTGGAGTAGGATATGGAACTGTTATGCGTTTGACAGAGCGATCGACACCTGCTAAAGAGGTCCGTCAGAACTCTCGGTGCGCTAAGTAAAACCGCCCGCTGCCGCAGAAGAAAAGAAGACCGTCACAGCCGTCCGTCGGCAAGAACTAAAGTAGCCGCGTGGTGCCCGTAACCGGTAGGGTTGGTCCCAGTAAGCTGAGAACCAGGTTCGGAAAGTTACGTACGTCCCGAAGTAGGTGACGCTTTGTAAAGGTCACACCGACAGAAGGCTGCCCTTCCACCGGTGCTCGCTGTTGTAGTCGTGGGGAAGGTCCGCCAGTGGTCCCTGACGCAGTCGTAACGGAACTCGTTAGACTCGTCTAGATGCATACGGATCTCGTACGTAAGCTGCCGCCGTTCGCTGCCGGTAAAAAGACATACTGAGTCTTCAATCCGGTCCCGCTACCACGGTAGGTCTCGCTAGTCTGTGCCAAGAGTCAGCCCCGCTCGAAGCCAGAACTCCATGCAACGTAATAAACTCCAAGTAGAGAATATACAACAGCGAACCTACCCACAAGAACAAAGAACCGCAAAGAACTGACATACCGGACTTCCCAAGGGCTTACGGCATAAATAGAACACGCGTTTCTGGCAAGAGAACTTCAACAGCCCCCGAGTTCCGGCAGCTAACGTAA
>KV417520.1:450404-465122 GCA_001630335.1 Athelia psychrophila | reverse complement strand
CACCCCGTCCATGAATGTTTGACAGTACCGGTCTCGGGTCCCCAGTCGGAACTTACTACCACGTACACCCCGTCCATGAATGTATGACAGTGCCGGTCTCGGGTCCCCAGTCGGAACTTACTACCACGTACACCCCGTCCGTGAATGTTCGACAGTGCCGGTCTCGGGTCCCCCGTCGAACTTACTACCACGTACACCCCGTCCATGAATGTAGGCACCTCGGTCGGAGTCCACGGACCATCACGTACACCCGTCCTGAATGTTGGACAGTGCCGGTCTCGGGTCCACAGTCGGAACTTACTACCATGCACCATCATTCAAGGCTGACCCCTGGGCTTTGGCCATGACAGACTGTAAGTGCCTGCCCCACATGCACCATCATTCAAGGCTGACCCCTGGGCTCTGGCCGTGACAGCGTGTAAGTGCCTGCCCCATATGCACCATCATTCAAGGCTGACCCCTGGGCTTTGGCCGTGACAGATTGTAAGTGCCCGCCCTACATGCATCATCATTCAAAGCTGACCCCTGGGCTCTGGCTGTGACAGTTTGTAAGTACCTGCCACACATGCACCATCATTCAAGGCTGACCCCTGGGCTCTGGCTGTGACAGCATGTAAGTGCCTGCCCCACATGCACCACCATTTGAGGCTGACCCCTGCACTCTGGCCGTGATAGTTTGTAAGTGCCTGCCCCACATTCACCATCATTCAAGGCTGACCCCTGCACTGTGGCTACAATAGTTGGTAAGTGGTTACATCAAGCATAATTCAGTGTACACCTGACTAGAATAATCTGGTATTGGCTCACAGACGGTAAATCATTTCTCTTTCCTGCTACCTTGCATAATCAATAACTATAACATGTTACATTTTCCGCATGGTGAGTGTACACATTAAATTCCAGTATGTCAGGCAAATAACACTTCGACAGTCCTATATTTTGCCTTTATGGTCTCAAGATACACAATATGTTGGAGCCCGTCATTCAAAATGGACTGAATGACCTGGTATGTAAGTTTATAGTGGTCTTTTCCGCCGGCTAAGACATTTTTAGGTTGCAGCACAAGGAGCATTTAGCAGAATGGCTTCCTTGGCAGCCGGTTTGGTTCCACTATAATCATATACACTTGACATCTAATACACCCTCTGTGCAGTACTTATTATCACACTGGACCTGTCATTCTTCATCTGGGACAAGCAGCCTTCCAGGACATGCCTCTCACAAGCCCTCAGCATCTACAAGGAAGCTACCACCAATCACGAGGCAGTCATGAAAGCTGTGACGGTGGCGTGTAGGATGAAACAAGGAGACTCAGAAGCAGAGAAGATAGCATTCCGTGCACGGATGGAGGAAATTGTTCTCGTGCACCGCCTGTGTAAGTCGAATTGCTTCATACCAGTGTTATACTAATGTGTTGCATGTAGCGGAGAACTACAGGGTTGGGACGGGCAGGGCATAAAGCGGAAAGGATGGAGAACAGAAGTCCCGCAGAGGATGGGGTTGTCCGGTTGTGAATTTTGTATATGATGATTGCGGCCAAAGGATACGAGCCCAACAATCCAATGTTATGCATCACACTCGCGATATACGTCTTGTCTGTGCAAGTGGCCGGCACCACACACGATCTCAACCCAAAGTACAACAATGCAGCACTGCCAGGAAGGACGCATAGTCCGGCGGACCTCCCTCCATTTCCCGCGCGATGACGGTGCATTCGATTGAGCCAGAAGAGACGCCTATCAGAACGGCGATCCGGAGGGTGATGTTAACGACGACTACAATGTCCAGAGAGATCAGGCTTGCGGATCTGCAGGTGGCAGAGGTACAGTCGCCAGAGCCACACCAGATCCTATGCAAGCGACGAGCCTGACCACGGCGCCGACGATGATTCTCGAAGTGTTGCAACCCTCTCCTGACTGTCAGTTTGTGTTTAGTAACCACGCCGCGACCCTGGGAGTTGGAGTGTCAAATGGAGTGATCGTATTTACTGCTCACTTACGGTACATGACCTTCTAATCTGGTCGAGTCTTGAGGCCTTCAGAACATGTTCGCAGTATTGCTCACTCGGTGCGTCGCGTGTTTTATAGGGCCCACTGCTTTTATTGACCAGTAGCTCTGTAGGCGCAACCGTTCCGCTTTACTCGCGTTTGTCTTCTGCCTCTTCATTGGCGCATGGCTCTTCCTCGGGAAGGTACTCAGCTCTCCGTCACGCTCAGGCTCCTGGGAGGACCCGCCGGATCCCGTACTACTTGACACCATCCCGCCTCACGCCCTCAGCACGTCCACCCCATGTCCCATATGTGCCCCAGCCCCGGCCCCGACGTGCCCCGAACCTCCCAAACCCGCAGAAACCCCACGGGCGCGACCGAGACTCAGCGATGTCCTCTTCTTCCCGCAAGACGCCCCGGAGTCAGGCATACAGTTGAACGAGCCGTGGCTTGCGGAGAACACCGCGCGGCTGCGCGCGCTGTTCCGCTGTCTGGAAGACGACACCTGCAAGAAGAACCAGGCTTCCGGTGCGTGTCTGCCCCCCGAATCGCGTTAACGTTTGCGGCGCGTGCTGAACGGGCGCGGCGCAGTGGTTATATTGGAGTCCTACTTCATCACGGGATCGTACATGGACTGGACGGGCGGTGAGTCTATCTGGTATGTTGTACCTTATTTCAGCCCGAGCGGAGGCACGCGACTGACTAGCGGCGTGCAGGGGCAGATCAGTCGTACGTCAGCCATGCCTCCTTTCCTCTGTGCTTGCCTCACACCTCCTCTATATGCCATCTAGATCAAAGCCCTCTCCGATCTAGGCTACACATACCTCTTCGCCCCGACCCTCTCGCACACCCTCCACCTCTACCAGACCCTCCCGACGCTCACCGCCGCCATCATCACCGACCCATGGTCCATCACCGTCTGCGCCAGCAAGCCCGGCGAGCCCGACCCCGCGAACCCGCTCACGCAGGGCTTCGCGCGCACGGGGCACTTCGCCGACGGCTGCGTGCGCACGCCGCAGAGCCCGGCCGGCATCCCGCTCTGGAAGATGCTCGGCTTCTACTTCTGGCCGTTCCCGGGGCACCCGCTCGGCATGCCGTGGACGCTGAGCCCCGAGCCGTGGGGCGCGCGCACGCTCGGCGCGGGGAACGCGTACGTCGGGTACAGCGTGGAGACGCAGTGCGGCGTCGTGCCGTTCGTGCCGCATGCGGCGCGCGACGGGGAGGACGGCAAGGCGCAGGCGTGGGTGATGGCGAAGCGCCTCGGGTACTTTGTGCCGGGGCGCTCGGCGTGGCCGAACGCGGTGTACGACGCCGCGTCGGCGGCAGCGGACGTGCGCTTCGCGCTAGGCGCGGACCAGGGCGGGATCGAGAACGGCGGGGCGGGCGCGGAGATGACGGAGGAGGATCTGCCGCGGGGGATCAAGAACTACGGGGTGCTCGAGCAGGAGGCGTTCATGCGCCAGCTTGCCAAGTCCAGGGTGCTGATTGGGATCGGCAACCCGCTGCTGTGGGTGGTCAGAGTGGTCTTTGTAGGGGGTTTGAAGCTGACCAGGAATGATCCAGCTCGCCGTCGCCTTACGACGCGCTCTGTCTAGGCGTGCCCTTCATCAACCCGATTCACGGGGTTCGTCACGCTCTCTCTAGTTGATGTCGTGAACTGATTGTTCTCCCAGTGGAAGGCTGATGAACCTCTTAACAAAGCACACTGGGACACCCAACACGACATTCTAGCGCAGCTTGACCCACCGTATGTCTATAACGTACATCAAGGCGATGAGAAGGCGTTTGTCAAAGCCATTCAGGACGCTATCCGGACGCCCATCGATAGGTTTGTGTTCTAATCCATCTCATCCTCGCTTGTCACCAACAATTATGCCCTTCCCAGATATATACTGCCCCGGATGCACCAGGACGAGATCACGAAGCGCGTGGACGCCATCTTGAAGACCGACTTGAAAGGGGAAGCAGAGAAACTGCTGGAGAGGAGAAGGAGTGGCGTTGAGAAGGGAGATGTGAGTTCTTCTTGTGCTTCAGGCGAAATGACACTGACGTCGTTGGCGCGTTAGCTATTCATGATATGAGCACGGTTACATTTTTATTGCCGGGGATTTAGCTGAGAAATGCCCGGACCGGACCGGCGCGCCGCCATCTTCGAGATGAAGTTGTCAGCACGTCTGAATCTGCTCGTCGAGTCAGTGAATCAGCGTATATTGTAAGTGAATTGCGCTGTCGATGAATCGAATACTAGCTGGGCTCAAAGTTGGCGCATCTGGACGCTTAAATATGTGGAGTATTCAGGATGAAGATGCCCCCATCGTTGCCAAGCACACATACGCATACCTTCTGCAAAACGGTGTGGACAACATCGATCTCACCGAAGGAGCCGCCGCCTTGAATCACGTTGTATCGCCACTTCGAATAGATCCAAATGTGACGGTGGAGAGATGGGCGCCATTTGTGTACTATGGCGTTTGTTGAGCATGGTGAGTGCGCTCTTGAAGGTGCAATCCGGATTAAACTTATGATCACTGTACTTAGCAAACTGTCTTTCTTTGATTTGTTCTAGTCTGTCATGAAACGCTGAAAATATGTCGTTTGTTATTTGTATGATGTCGTCTTCTACATAGAGCTTACCCTGTTATTTACTTCCTGCGAAATATGTATTCATTCATTCTGTGCCAGTGCGTTGAAATGAACGAGGTAGACATTGCGCTCGCAGAGCAAGATATTATAAATATACATGAAACTGCAAATGACCTTGTACATAGGACTAGCCTTATATACGAGTTATGAAAAATGCATTCAGCGTGCGTTTACATCCGCGTTCACACGAACGAATGTTTTGCAAATAATGTATCATTGGCGAAAGGCCTATATTATGACGTGGCGGATCGATATCATCCAGGTCTTCATGGCTTTGAAACAGGCACCTCCATGCGATCCTATGGTCAAAATGAACACTAACACCTCCAAATGAAGTGGGCATGCTCAGGCTCACTGCGCGTGCGGTATTCTCTCGCTATCGAGCTTGTCTCTTGTTTTCTCCGAGCTAGGGCGTATGCTATTTCGGGTCGTAAAGTCTGCGATGGTGGTAGATTTGGCAGTGGTCCTGTGTCTCGCGATGTTAGAATGGCCACAGTTGGTACTCGATAGCTGTTGCGTGAGTTGAAGTCTGAGCGTACCTGATAGTTGATGCCCATGGTGCTTAGTCCAACATTGATCAAATTGTTGTTTGCGTTGGTCACGGAGCCGGATGTGCCGACGATGATGAAGTGCGCCTCGCCTTGGAAAGAATAATTAGTTGCAGTCGAAAGAAGACCAGTTTTAAAGTGTACCGTGGATGCAGCTTCAACCACTGCCGATGTGCGTTCGGCGGAACTTGAAGCGTGCCCATCTCCCGATGCTGTCGATGTTTGAGGGTGGCAACTGCAAGATCGCCAGTTCCTCGGCTTTTTGTGATGACCTCCTTGATCCGTTTGAGCGTCGGTATTGTACGTGGTGCACCGCTTGCGCACAAAGGGGAGTGGAAGGTGACTCTATTGCGGCCCGTGGTCAATGTCCGCGACACCGTAGTCGAGGGCTATCATAGCTGAACGAGGTGGAAGCTCTTCTGAAAGGTATCACCCATCACACTCGAGCGGCAAACGTAAGCCAGATCCATTTACCGCAGCGGAGAAGACATCATTCAACACCCGATGAGAAGAAATACATCGATCCATGGTGCACTAGCAAGCACAGGTTGGATATATCGTTTGAGGGTTCACTGTAGAGCGGAGTCAGCACAACGCACTGGTAGCTTCGCTTGCAAGACACCCCCACGGCACCTACCCGCTGCATGTGGCATTTGCTCATCGGTATTCGTAATCGGAGCCCCGTCTCTTCGCCATCGCGCTGGCATCGAGTTGCCGGTTCTGATCGACGGGATTGCGAATCGCGAAAGGTGGACACCGCGAGGTTTTCGAGAGCATATCCACTATCCTTTGTCACATCCCACATGCATAAGAACCCGCTCCAGCTCCATCCAATCACACTCGCAAGTTCGAGCGACAGTGCATATCCACCTCCGCATTATCCCTCCTGCTCCCCTGCTCTTTCCTGTGTGGTGTTGAACGCTAAATTCAATTCGTGGTAAGACGTCGTTCAGAGGAACCTGGCGACGACGACGACGAAGGTGATGAGGGTGACGCTGGTAATGTACAATGGTTAGGGTGAGGCGCTGCCCTCGGTCATGCCTCCGCACTCGTCTATTCTCGGTTCTCGGACAGTCCCAGGTGGCAGGATGGCGCAGCACTGTCGATGTTACGTATCGCATATCCTCACCCAACGAGGCGGGCGCGCATGTGCATTCGCGGAGGGGGCTGCCTAGGCTCCCGTAGTCGCACCAAAAGATGAAGATAAGAGAAGACCAGAAACGCTCGTTGCGGCGTTTGTCCGTACTGGTCTGCAGGTCGGGTGGGCGGGTGTGAGTGAGCAGTGAAGACGCCGGCGCCACGGAAGGACGCTGGTATCGCGATCTTGGTCAAGAGATTCTTCGCTGAGTGCTGAAGTTGTCCCTGTGTATATCCGGCGAGTCAAGCTCCTGGGTACTGTGCTCTTCTCATCTTGCGGCAATGCCGCCGAAAACGCGCTCGTGACAAGAACGACATTCCGATATTCCCTGGCTGGGTGTGCCAGGACCGCGCAGAGGTGGAGGTGGAGGGATATGTGTCGGCCGAGACAGTGATATCGCGTGAGGTTGTCGAGAATCGAGGGGATCTGAATCCTGATTACAGACGAAGAGGAATAATGGCGAGTGTCTCCGTGGATCGTCACCCTGCGTCTCCTTTCCCATTTTCACGATCCATCCGACGCGACCACTGCCAGCACCACTCCTTCCTCGCTCTCCTTTCCCTCGCACCGCGCACTGTGCCGTTTTGCATTCGTGAAGAGGGAGATGACGTGCGCCTACGTAGGTCCATCATGGAGCTGCTAGTAGAACTTCCGACGCAGAGTTGATTCGATGGCTAGCTGAATGTATGAAGATTATCGTGTTCGGGGTGCGCCAGATGGCAATATAACAATGCGGCTTGATTGTCATACAGTTGATCAGCTTGATAAGCCGACCCAGACGAGAAATAACATCACGTACATATCAACAACAGCAGCCTCGACGGGTCGCATCGCCACATAGGCAGAGAGGTAGCTGTCGGGGGCGGCAAAGACGGCGCGTGCATGCGTGAGTGGTACGTGCTTGTACGTGAATGGTACGTGCTTGTACGTGAATGGTATTGGGTAAATGCACAACGACGCTAACGCGGGTCCGTCTGTGCAGGTGATTGGGCCAGGGGGTCAAAAAGAGGAAGGTGGCTCCCTGCTTTACGGTGGTGTGCAACCTAAGAATAGCTAGCACCATGAATAGGCTCTCCATTCGATATTTGCAGTTCCCGATACATCTACGGGGCAGAAGAAAGACAGAGATCAAAGGCTGGTCTTTCCGCAGCGAGAATCGCCAATGATAACGAGCTTGGTTGTCAACGGATCTGAGATAACCCATTTTCTGTCCACAGAGCGACACTTCAGGACAGCCGAATGCAAGAAAGATGTAAACTTGAATACAAGTGCTTTGCATAAAGAATGACAGTTTCGTTTCGGCGAAATTCGCAGATTTGCGACCACGTGATCGCTTTCGTGGCAGCTGTCAGTGTCTATGGGTACAGGCAATGCTCCCTAATTCGGCGTGCATGTGGCGCGCGCCAAATCATCGCGTTTGATGGTCACTTTTTATAACGGCTCACACACTCGCCGTAGCGCACAGGTTTATACATGAAAGTTGTTCAGAGTTGATATACAATGAAATATGTTGCGCTCAAATTTTAAAATAACGTCACATGCGCTCAAACTGGCCTCCTCTGAGCTCATATCTCAGGATTGAAGCCCCAAATAAGATTTCTGTCCCAACAATTCGATTCATTGGGTATCAAAACCTATATTCCAACACTTAATTTGATTCAAAATGTTGCGGGGCCCAACTAGTAGGGTGCACAACACGTATATACCTAAGAAATTACAGCTAGGAGCAGATACATGCCCTTAAGGGTAGCAAAAATATACCAGCATAAAATATACAACATCTAAAAGAGTTAAAGAATCAAATACATGGGTCATTGAGTGCACAAGTGGCCAGGAGAGACGAAACGAAACGAATCGCTGGGCCCCGAATGTGGCGCAGATCATTGAAATTTCCTTTCTGGGACGTGCACTCTGCACAACCTTGCTCGCTGAACTAGTTGGAACCCGCAGCATTAAGAGTCAAGTTAAGTATCGGAATGTAGGTTTTGATACCTAATGAACAAAATAACTCGAGCGAAATTTTTATTGCGGCTTCCGATTGTGAGATATGAGCCGCGGGCAGGGCCGTTTGAGCGCATTTGAAGCTAATTAAAAATTTGAGCCGAGTGATTCTCATTGAATACCAATTTTGTATAACTTCTACATACAACATTATGAGCTACGATGACTGTGTGAGCTTGGGTAAAAAGTGACCATGTTGTGCACAGAGCGCGACTGCACGCCAAATTAGTGGTGGTGGGCAATCGCGGCCCGCGAGCTGTCACTATTTACGTTTGTTTGGTCCACGCCAAAGAGTGGCAGCTCGCGACACCGACGAGTGTTTGGATTGTACTTTTTTTCCCTTCGCGTTTGTGGTCTACTTTTGGAGACAAATATGTATATTAGATGCTAATACATATGTCATTATTGCATCACGACGGGCGGGCAGAAATTGAGCTCAGGAGATGGCAAATGCAATTGGCTCTTCAGCTCAAAATGATCTTCATTGTGTGCAACCTCCACACGAGCCCATTTTGTGCTCGCAAAATCTGTAAAATTCATATATTACACTCAAGACCTACATTAACATGTGTAAAAAAAATCTAAGTAAACAGAGCGAGTGCTGTCAAAACGCGCGAGCTCAAAATGCACGATCGGGTTTGAAACGGCATCAGACGCGATCGACAGTCGCGCGCGTCCTGTTTCGCGTCTTGCCTTCCGCTACCACGTCTTTTTGTCAACACAGCACCGCTGTATCTTCTCCAAATCACTCAGAGGTCTCATCCGAGGATGTCTTATACATATGCTGGGTCTCTGACCTGTCTAAACCTAGTCTAGGCTCCAAAAAATCGATCTGCCTGCCATGATCTCTCAGTCTACTGCTAGGGTCTCTGGAGACGCTGCCTCTGATCAACAGGAACTCCGAGCCAAGATGGAGAAGCTATATGGACCTACCAGTTCACCTTGCCCAACTCATCAAATGATGAACTCTGTGAAGGCAAACAATGTCATTGTCCTAGATGTTGGGGAAGGCAGAGGGTGCTCGGGGATGCCTTGGGCAGGAGTAAAGGTCAGGGTAGCTGAGAAGCATGAAGAGATCAAATATGTGGCTGAAGACGATATGGTGAGCCTATAACTACCTTTTGTTTTGCTTTCTATTACTGACTGTCTCCAAATCATGTCCTTCAGCCCGAACTCGTGGACTTTTGAGGCTCACCGTGTAATATTGCCCTTTCCGACTCTTATAATTATCAATAACATGTTATTCTCCTCTATCTAATGTGTGATAAGCCCGCCAGCATCGCTCTGAGCTCTCCCTCGTGCCTCATATCTCTCAAATGCCGCCACTGCTGCTGCCAGCTTCTCCTTTTTATTACCATAGAAGGACTTCGCCCGGATTGACATATCCCACTGCCGCAGAACATCAAGTTGCTCATCCAGCTGTTTGACTTTCATCGGCTCTAGTTCCGAGATTGAGGAAACAAGATTGCAGGTCGCAGCGGCTGTGGCTGCGCGATTGACTGCTGCACGATCCTCGCGTATCTGATCGCGTGCACGTTTCGCTGCCACCTTTGCATCCTCGTGTTCTCCTATTTCCGCGAGCCGCTTGGCTTCCAATTGGCTCGCGTCTCGAATGCGTGCTTCCCGCCGGCAAAAGTCATGGTCCTCGGCTGTAAAATTTTCCTCCACAAACTCCTGAGTTTCGTTCTGTGCAAACATTGTTTGCGCCACATTCTGGTGCATTGTTTGCGTGGGTTTGTTGCGGCGATTAATTCGTACGACTTTGCCGAGAGTCCCTTCATTCACGTCGTTAGTGGCGGGCATCCATGCACTTTCCCGTTCCGGCTTGGTGAGTTGGTCAACTGCTCCCCCTTCCACAAACTCTTCGCAGAACCGCTCCCATGTTTCCAAGGCCCCCGTGAGAAAAGCACAGAGCACGGGCTGGATGTGTGGGAGGCTGGAACACATGGCATGAATCTCAGCCACAGCTCGGGACTTTCGCCAGGTTGCTTGTCCAAGAAACTCGGCGCTATCAGCTGTGTCCGAAGCGAGAAGAAGCGCTGGGTTGGCAATTAGAGCTTGGATGTGCCTGATGAAGTTGTTATGGAAGGGTCCAAGGTCCAGAATATTGGTGTCCGTAAGACCTGAGCCGCGGACGTACTTGATGTAAGGTTCGGTTACGAAAATTCCGTAGAGGGCCAACACAGCTAGTTCAGTAATTGTTGGTGTGTCGTGAAGTGCGGATTGCAAATTCTGCTCCATATGGTTAAGCCGATGCTTCTCCTTCCGGTCTTTTATCGCGAGCATAAACAACTTGTAATAGGGCAGATATGCCACTATTTCAGCAGCGGCACCACAGTTTGATTGGTACCTGGTGCTACTCGTGTTTGGGAATTTGGTTGAATGGCCGCATTTGATGTCATGGAAAAATATTCGGTGTGAGTCTTGCTGGCCTTTCTTCTCATCTTTATTGTTAAAGATCGCACCAGCTAGACTGGTTGCCTTGATGCCACCAGCACCGGAAACCTCCAGGGCACGAATTTCGGCAGCTGTACCAGCATCTTCTCCAGCGGGAATTGAATCCAAGACAGCTGCATTGTCGTGATTTGCCAGTAACACAGGACCCGGAATATCATTGGTGATCCACCATTGTGCCATTGCAGTAGCTCCACCCTTGACAGAGTTAAGCTCCTTGTGCATGCAGCAGCCAGCCCGCAGAAAGAGAGTTAGCTCGCGCTTTTCTGGCTCCGAGAGAAGCTCAAAAGCCTCGTCGCCAAGGGAGATTGCTAAATCTTCCATCATTAGAATATTCTGAGCTTCTTGGTCGGTTTCGGACAATTGCAGCCAAGCTTCCATGCCGCCGGCATTAGTGATTTTAGTAGCATGGGCTGAGTTCACCAGATCGACAATCTCAGGGACTGGCGTTGATCGAAGTTTTGCACTGCCAAGATCTAGCAGGGTCATCCAATATTTCCAGGCTCCCATTAGAGCAAATGTTTTCTTCTGATCTGCTGCATGATCGCCATTCATGCCTTTGAGCTTGCGAGCAAATTCTAGGCTAAAAAGCGACTGATTGTGGCGAAGTGCGAAAGGGCTGCGATTGAATAGATCTGCGAGTGAAGTGATGCGATTTTTCCAACCTTCAACTTGAGTTTCACTAGTGTGATCGATGGAAGAAGCGACGTTGAATACACGAAGGACATGTGTGGCGATCTTACGAGAGTTCGGATTTTTGAACGCGATGTGCTGAGACTCGTAGTTGATGTGCTTTTCTGATGTCCCGTCACTACTGGCTGTTAAGCCTGATAACACAAAGTTAGTTCAAGGAGAATAATAGCAGTAACAGAACCTTACTGTCGGTATGCTTAATCTCATGAGCTAATTGAATCTCGGCGGCTACGCCACCTTCAAGAATTGAGCGCCCGACGGTTCGGCGACTGATATCTCCAGGGGGCAGATGTTGGAGAGCTCAGTGAAATAGGGTCCCCCACTATGGTCGTGAGAAAGGGGCTGTGCTACGTGTGCCGCGCCTGGACCATCACTGTACCACCTTGTGGTGGATTCATTGTGCAGGCTCAGTTCGCCACCCAGTCACTTCAAACTTTTTTGTGAATTTTCTTCAAGTATATGCGAAACTTTCTATCTACTCAGAAATTTGCCGATGGGCCTGAGAGAGCAATTTAGGGCAATACAACAATGCATTTGGTGACATAACACTGTTTTCAACTGATTTTGCATCAGATACTTTCATAGACCCGTGATAAAGGTCAGTGAATTCCATGTGAGTGATTTTTATGATCAGGGCGTGTTTAGGATGTTTTGTGCTGTGACGGAGAGGAAGTGGCTTGCCTTTTACATAGTACTTAGCATGAATGTCTGAATGAGAGGCGACGCGCACGGCACAGCCACTTTCTCACGACCATAGTGGGGGACCCTATTTCACCGAGTTCTCCAACGTTAGCCCCTTGGATATCTCCTGTAATTGTCACACCGAGTCCAGTAGAGACCTCCTTGATAACTGCCGAGATGTGTTCCTGGCCGCAGCCGGCTTTCACAAGCGCGCGTGCCATCTGGCGGACTTCATTTCGCACAGCACCATTGTGACACAGACTGAATGTTGATGATTTGCGTGCGGCTGCATGGAGAGCCCGCGCCACAGTACGAGCACGAGTTCCGGGAGCGCGGCTACAGCGCCGCTGAAGTGCACGGACTTTCTTTCGAGAACCCTTGAGTTTTGACTTTAGATCAGTGATCTCGGCAGCTTGATGTGCGATGATAGACTTTAAGTGCGCGCGCTCGGCTGATGTCGTTTTGTCGAGGCGCGCTAAATCAGACTCGGCTTGATCTGCACGTCTCAGAACTGCCGGGAGGGTAGTATATTTGAGTTGCAGAACTTGCTTGTTTGTGCGGTCAAGTTTGCGACGCGCGTTTCGTAAAAGCTTCAACCGAGCTTCTGATTCGTCCGAAATTTCCGTCATCACTGCCTGCAGCTGATTGAGTTCGACACGCGCTGATCGCGCTTCCGAGAGACTTGATCTAAGTTTTAGAACCTCCCGTTGACGCGCTATAAGCTGCGACTGAGTCTGGCCTAGCTCTTCTCGAGCGTCTCTGAGCGCGTTTTCGATCGCATTTGCGCGCGTTTTCGGTAATGTATGCGCATTATGACGCGATTGGCATGCAAGAACGAGTCTGTCTGCATTTTGAATTTTCCCTGCCCGAGAGTGACTTTTCCGGGTCCGTCCTGCGCGTGAGCTTGAACCCATGTCCTAGATGCTGTCAGAGAGTACACCAGCACAAGCGACCGACACAAATGAGCAAGGTGAAGATCGGGAACGCGTCGAGCGCGGGTTGCTCAGCGCGTCTCGGTGCTTTTCCGCGCTGTGAACGAGCTCATCTGTCGGTGCACGATTGCACTCTCCACAATTTTTTTAAAACCATTTTGAACCGACAGTTCAACTTTAAACACATAGACCGATGTTACTGTTGGACGGAATTTCAAATTTCGCAAAACTGATGGAGAACAGGTGTATGCACATAGACCGATGTTACTGTTGGACGGAATTTCAAATTTCGCAAAACTGATGGAGAACAGGTGTATGCACACACACCACTGAGCTCAATTTTGCGAATTTTAAGATTCCGTCCTACAGTAACATCAACGAGACTGTATACATGACATATGTGTACTCAAAATATTTTATTTCGGTCTGTCGAAGCCGCAATCGTGCACCGAGAAACACCTGTTTTGCGTGTCACGAACGCCCGTCGCGCAATTGTGGCGCAAAGCGTGGGAACCGTTGTCGTCTCGCGGGCGATTGCCCACCACCAAAATTAGGCAATGTTGCCTGTACCCAGTGTCTACTCCATCCACATCGTCTCCCTTGTCTTGAGTAGCCAATCCACCGATGCACACGATGCGCCCGGGTGGCCAAAAATTCCAGTGCCGCCTCGGTGACAGGTCATGGGGATTTGGCACGTGCAACTAAAATTTCGCCGAAACGAAGCTGTCAATGATTCTTTATGCAAAAAGTTGAAAGCACTGTAACATATGTTGTCACGTGCATTCGACTGAACGTTGCAGCGCTGTTTGCCAACTCCCGACGCACTCCGACGCACTCCGACGCATTCCTTTGAACTTGAAGCACGATCCCAACGATGACCCAAGTCATGTCGATGTCGATTCTCCATCTGTCACTCGCTGGTCACTCGCTCAGGCTCCTACTAGCTAGCTGCACGGAGGCATGCGTCATAGCATCACAAGTCTGTCTCACGCTCAGGCCTGAGGCCACACACTACCTAGTGCTGCTATTAGGGTTATCGGCCAGTCTGCTTTTGCGACGACTTCTACCAGACTAGAAGCTGCCCCGTTTTCCCTGTAAGCAGTGGTGTAGCCGTTCCAGTTCCCGCTCCCGACCTCATAGACAACGGACAGTTCAAGACTCGACTGCATCAAAACGCCGCCCGATATCGAAACAGAACCGCAGATATATTCGACTACCGCTAACCCCTCCCCTGTACCTGTGCCTGTAGTTACGAAGATGCCCCGCGCTGCATTGCAGCCAGAATATGCGGACGTCGGAAGACATCACAGCCGGGGAGGAGGCTTCAGCTGACTTCAAAAATGTGGGGTACACACGAGGCTTAGGCGCCTATCCGCCTTCCTACTATCGTCCCACCATCGTACAATCGTAAGCCCGGCCTGTCTTCAATTGACTGTCCCTATCTGAACGTTATGCAGTGAGATGTCTCAAAACAAAACATTCAAAATCCAGGGTACGCCACACTTGTGACCCTTTCACGTGTGGAACAAGGATCTTACAAGCGTAAAAGATATCAAATGCGATCACCTTCCAAAGCCAGCGGAGGCATGGATTAAGCAGGCGTTCTCTGTCAAGCTCCTTCTTGGTGGCAAGGAGTATAG